>JAMZRA010000008.1:2017055-2075173 GCA_024499935.1 Tyrophagus putrescentiae
GGAAGAAGCTGAAAATATGCGATTTGATTGAAGGAAGGAGTTTGGATTGTCTATAGTTAAAGTGGCCATTTTAAAATTATTTATTTAATGAGTTTGTACACAATTTCACAAATAGCAGTTTATTTATAAGAATTAGTACCGCTAGTTTTGTAAAGTTTGTCAAAAGTTTGCTTTTTATAAAATTTTAATAGGGACAAAACAGAAGAATGTAATAAATAACTGTCATAAGACTATTTTATCAAGTCAATTTTTAAATGCCAAGAATTATGCTAATGATAAACATATCGACTTTTACCAAAAAATATCATTTAGCTGGGTCATTTTGAGTACATTTCCTCAATTGTATTTAGCCGGGCCCACTTTACTGTTGACCAAGTAGCGAAATGCTTCAGTTTTTTAATACTGAATCACTTGACTGGCTGAAAAATGCTGCTTTTGAGCACAATTGACATGCTGTACATCAAATAGACAGCGTAAATGAGAGTAAACTAGAAGTTTATAAAGAAAAGTAAAAAGACTATGAGCAATTAAAATTGACAAACAAAACAAAAGCACACACCTTGACCAGCTGGTTGGTGGTCACCTTGCCCACCGGTCCGACAGTGAAGGCAAACCTCCGATCACTGGCACCAGCCAGCTTCAGCTTCAGTCGCACATCAGCGTTGCTGTTGCCCAGGTACACCTGAGAGCGGTGGAGGTAGAGCTGCGAGGACTGCATCAGCCGGCGAACGGTGATCATGGGGTGAATGGCGAGGTAGAGAAAGAGGGGCACCATGTAGTTGGCCGCAAAGACCAGCGCCCGCATCTTCTGCGACAGCTCCTTCACGATCAACAGCGTCGCCGAGTAGATGTTGAAGCCGAAGACGGTGAGCAGGGTGAGGAGGAGGCTGGGCGAGTTCACCTCGGCATTGCAGTGACTCAGGTCGTAGAAGAGTTTGTGGTGCAAACGAAGGTAGCCGTGGTAAAAGGAAGCCAATCGATGCTGAGCAAGGTCTAGAAGTTGGTTGCCTGTTGCTGAACTACTTTTGCTGCTCTTCCTTCTGACCTCCTTCAGCAGTCGTTCTAGTCTTTTCAGACAATGACCAGCTGCCGACTTAGCACGAAGATGATCATTCCAGTGAAGTGGGCGAGAAAAAAGCCAATCTTGGTGCTGTGCCAGGCAGTGTACACTACCATGCTGCTTTCGGTGATCACCAGCAAGCCCTGGGCGAATGGTAAGGCCGCCCAGACGGTGTTCAGGTAAAAGTAGGAAAGGCCAAAGATGCATATCAACGAGTAGTAAATTACAAAGATGGCCATGAGGATATCAAAGGTAAAAGAGAAAAGAATCGCTCTTTGCCGAATTGAGTGCTGAAGTCCGGGGAAGTGGGTCAGCGAATGATTTGTCACATTGATGTTTTTACAAACACTTTTTATACTTTTGTGTCTGATGTTTTGCCAGTTCAGTTGGGGATTGAGTAGTGTAAAGTTCTGCTTATTTGTTACAATAATGTCATACGCAAGGTGAAAGCTGTGCAAACCACAACGAAAGTGAACAGTGTAATCGACAAAAAGCAACAGCAGAAAGATGGGCGACAGGACAAGGGCGAGATAGCGGTCAATGAAGCGTACTTTTATTAAAAAGCCAATGAATAGATCCACCCTAAGGTATGACCGAGGTAGTAAAAGGTTGTTGAGCACTAGGGCAGCCAACACCAGACGGATCATGTAGGTTATCATGTAAATGTAGTAGGCGACTAGAAAACATTTTTTGTGATAAGAAATTGGTCGATTCTCGTCAGCCATATTGGTGATGTAATCGGCTGAGATGAACAAAAGCCGGTGAGGTTTAAAATGTGCTTGAATCTTCCTCAGCAAACTTATTTTTCCAAAATTAAAAATGCTCATTTTTGAAGTTTTTTAGTTTAGCAAATGAAACAGTTTTTTATTTAAATAATTTAATTTGGTTAAGATTAAGCTATGAAGAATATTTAATATAGCAAATAATCTTGATAAATGGCTGTACTTTTCATTAAGAAATGCACTTTGTATTTTTTAAGTAAAACCTTTATCAGTCAAGCAAAATAAATTGACTCTATTTAGTTTTGTTTGACAGTTTCACTATAACTTTGTCAAATTTCGGAAAATATTTGTACCAAGAATAGGTCGACCAACAAAACAAAAAATTTAATAATTTAGTTTTAAATAAAGCAAACATTTCTTGACAAAAAATGCTATGCATTTTTTTGCTAAAAACAACAAATATTGATCAAAAACGAAAAGGTTTCTTGCAAAATTTTTTTTATAAAATTAAAGTTAGTTTTAAGAAAAATTTCAAATAGGAAGCATTTGTTAAAACAAACAAGTGCAGCAAAAAACAAAAATCTCACCAGCAACCTTCTCCGTTTGGCTTCTCTTTGATCTCAAACGCCTTGACCACCTTCTTGTAGACCTCAAAACGGTGGTGAGCAGCGGCCATTTTTTTCTTACACAGACCACCATTGATGGCCATGGTGGCGTCCCCAAAGTGACCCGCCATTACCCCCGGTCGACTGTGCACCTTGACCTTCCAGTACCAGAATGTAGTCGCCCAGGCAGCGTCCTCATCTCTGGCGACCATGTCGGGGTCCTTGATCAGTCGCAGGTCTCCGTACAGAGCAAGTGATGCCTCTTTGTAATTGTAGGAATGTGTTAGCTGGATGTAGCCCCTGCCGTAGTAGTTCTTGCCGGGAACGCCCACTGATGAGTCGTAGATGCCCGGGCAGCCGGTTTTGATGCATCGCAGTTCTCGTTTGTAGCGAAGGCCACCCGATTCAATGATGATCTGCGCAAGAAACATAGCAGCTTCAAGCTTTGTAGTGATATTTCCATTGGGAAGGCGGTGGATGAAGGCGTCATACTGTTCTTTGTGCGGTGCAGAGTAGCCAGTTGAGGTGAGGGCATGGCTGAAGTTGGCCCAAGAAACTAGGGGTATAGGAGTGCGAGTGACATTGGATCTGAAAGCAGATGACATGCTTGCGTTGCTCATCACAGCAAGCAAAAACACTAGGAGTAAAGTTTTGGCCATTTCTCCGACTTTGCACAAAGTGTGATTTATTTTGAGACTTTTTTTGCGTTTAAATAGGATGCTGTATCCGTCAGATTACCAGTCACTCATCATTTTATCACTCATCACTAAACTCCTCATTGATGGCTAATTTACAACAGCTGCCAACAAACAGTCACACTATCGTCCATTGTGCTAATTAGGTAAAATGTTGTCAGAGTAGTAAATAAAAAACAGTATTATATAAGTGTCGCAGTTCCTGATTGGATTTACAGTTGGCGATATAAGCAGGCGTGGGTCTTTGACTTCTTCTTAAAAAGCAGGCATAATAAAAGCAAGCAAGCAAACAAATTATATTACTACCGGTATTGTCATCAGCTGTCACACTTCATCAGTGCATCTTCTCCTTCTGGGCAATGCGCGCCGCCATGCGGTGCACCAGCTCACCAAAGTTCCCGGTGGTCATGTTCTTGGAGAGAAGGTGCAGCAGAAAGAAGTCGCCCACCTGGCCGCCGCCGGTGTACGTCAGCACTCGGTGGACGTCTCGCTTGGCGACCATCTTCTTCCCGGTGGAGTGGAGGGTGATGAGGCGCAGGAAGGGAAAGAGCAGGAGGAGGAGGCTGTGGAGGAGGGAGACGAGGGTGAGCACCAGGAGGAGGTAGAACCAGAACCAGAGGAAGAGGTAGCCCTTCTCGTTGACGATGTTGATGGAGAGGACGCAGATGGCGTCGTACTTCTGCATGTCGCCCGAGGGGCCGTAGTTGTGGAAGGTGCACTTGGTCATGCGGGGGAAGACCTGCATCATGGGGTCGTACTGCAGGGGAAAGGAGGGCTCAGACCAGTCCTGCCAGCCGAGCACCTCCAGGCCGTAGTTGGCGAACTGGCTGCCCAGGAAGCGGTCGACGAGCATCAGCTGACCGACGATGTTCAGCAGGTTGAGGGCGGTGGCGGTGCTGTAGGCGACCACCAGGTAGTTGTGTCGTCCGCTGGTCGCCAGGAGGTACTCGGCGACGCTGTCCACCTTCTCCCGGCGCTCCTCCTTGCTCATCACGTACTGGTCGAGGCCGTTCAGCAGACGGCGCGTCAGGCTGCCCTCGCAGCGCTTCCAAAAGACGTGCGGCAGGTAGAAGATGACCGCCTGGAGGAGGAGCACAAAGCACACCCACTGGTAGTACGCGTGGTAGGTCACCTCGGAGGTGTTTTCCGTCCACTGATCTTCGCCGCTTTTCCCCTCTTTTTTGAGTCCTCTTTTGCCGCCATGGACATTGTCGACGCCCGGGTAGGGCACCTCCTTCGCCCACCTCCTTCCTCCAGGCGGTGTTCACGCTGAAGGTGGTGCTGATGAAGCAGTAGCGGTTGAGAATCTTCGCGTTTTGGTCCTTGCCCTCGCCGGTGGCGAAATCGCTGATGCACTCCATCGGCTGGCCGAAGAACTGCTTCGCCGTCACCATCAGACAGAAGCCGACGAGGATGATCACCGTGGCGCGGTAGTGCAGGCGAAAGACGAGGCCGTCGATGGTGCAGCCTCGTCGTTTGACGACAAAGTTCTTTATCTCCGCAAAGTCGATCAGCCGTTTGATCTTCATGTTGTTGATGAGAGCTGTTTAGGGCTGTTTATGGCCGCTTCAACGCGTAGACGTGAACTGGTGATTCAGACGGGTGAACTGTTGGTGTGCTACTTGTGACGCAACAAGCAACAGTTGGTGACTGTCTGGCGCTGGCGTTGCTGCTGCTGCTGCTGCTGCTTCTGCTCAGAAGCCACCCAGAACGACGACGACGGGTGGAGAGCGTTTATGAAAGTCGAGAAACAGCAACAGCAGAGCATCAACATCAACAGCAACAGCAGCAGCAGCAGAAAAAATAGCAACAAGAGCTTCTATTTTTTGTATAATTGCTAATCAGCGATGATTGTTTCTCAGAGCTCACACTGTGTGCTTAACATGCATTAGCATCAGCGACGGAAGCAGAGCTGCCGCCTTTCCAGCAGTCCTTCCTTGGAAAAGTGGTAAAGTAGCAGCAGCAGCAGCAGCAGCAGCAGCTTAGAAGTGGTCCACGGGCACTCAAGACACTGTGCCAAGTGCAGACTATCGCTGACAACTGTTGCTGCTGTGCTAGCGATAGGCCTCATTGGTTTCAGTGAAAGAAAAGAGGGAATTTTTTGCTTCCCCTCGTTTTCTACTGCGCAAGAAGGTTCTGCTGCTGCTGCTGCACAATGTTTTCCACCACCGCTGCTGTGTCGGGGCAGCTGATAAACTCTCTCTCTCTCTCTCTCTCTCTCTCTCTCTTCTCTCCTCGCCCTTTGGCTTCCAATTGATTAGCCTAACTCACAGGCCGAACGATTGCATAGGCTGATAGAAATCGTCCACTAGTGCTCTGTGTGTGTGTGTGTGTGTGTGTGTGTGTTTAGAGTGCTCTCTACTCATTCTTGTGGTGACAAAAGAAAACTGATAAGAGGTGAGATTGCCTAGAAACAACTTCAGGAAAACAACTTGAGAAAGGTGCAGCTGCTGGCGCCGCTGCACTAAAAGTAAGCTAAGAATAAGAAAAGGAAAAGTGACTGAGTGTGACTGACCTTGAAGCAAAGTAGAACGGTAAGGTGGTGTTGACACTGATCATTTGCAAGTAGTTTTTGCTGGGACAAAATTGGTGTTTTGAAACGGCTGGCATCAACAGGCGAGCTCTTGGTAAACAGGTAAAAGAGGCGACAATGCAAGCCACTGAAAAATAGAATTTTTGTCGACAATCTTTTTCCAAATAAAAAGTGTCACCAAGCATTTGGTCATGTTTGTTTTCACTGTGTGTTTTCGGTCTCTGTTCACACTTTTTTTACTCACCGTTTTCTTGCAATGAAAGCACGTCAGCACATGCTCTGTCCCATCTTCACCATAATCATCACCTGTGTTTGTTTACTTCTTTCAGAGGAGACATCAGCTGAAAAGTTTTTAGAGTTCTATAGCAAAGATGCAGACGACGCCATGCTGACTGCTGATGCCAGAATTTTGGCCGATTTAGAGCGCCATTTTGACGATTTTGTCAGCGAAAAACTTCCCGTCGCAAGCAGATCCACCCTGGCCAGTCTGAAGAACGAGCTGGCAGGCAGTTTTGCCGAAAATGAAAGACTGCAGAGGGCGTTTGATGATTCAAAGAAAAAGAAGTCCATTTTGGAGAACTTGGCTGAACTTTTCGAGGTAGTGGGGCTCTTTAAAAACGGCAAAAGAACCAAGGAAAACGATATTATCAACGAAATTCTCGATTCCCTAAAAGAACAGATCGCTGCTTTAAGGCGAACTGGACGGAAGAATGCTGGCCACACAAAAGAAGATTTGATCACCATGAAAGAGGACGAGGGCTTCAATAATGAAATCATCGAGGTGCTCTTCTTTAAGACAGCGATGCGACGTAAAGCGTTGAAGAAAGGTCATTTGGTGGACGTTGTGTCACGAGTTGGCTACCACTACACCGTTCCACTTCGAGAAGTGGTCGACGAGATCGTCTGGCTGTGTGAGCTTGGAGGTTGCGTCAATGCAAACAGGTTCAACCCGGTCGGTTGGTTTGGAAGAAGAAAACTTCAAAGTGAGCTCCATTCCGAGACGTTGTACAGCAGACTGTGCATTGTCCGCGTCAAGGTACTTCTCTACATTGCCTACCTTCAAGAGTCCAGACTGGACTACAAGGAGCGGTCTTTCAGGGAGAAATTGAGCAACAAGATCAACTGTGGTAAGCTGAGGCAGAACCAAAAGAACGTAGTTTTGTTTTTTTTTTGATTTAATACTTTTTTTTGTTGTTCACTCAAGGACCAAAAAGTTTTGTTGGTGTACTAAGCCTGGCAGCGATCATTGCCGCTGCTGGTTACCACCACTTTCTCAAGTCTGCATCCGCCTCATCGAGGGCAAATGGCTCAAACGAACAGCCTTCCTGGCCACCCCCGTTGACCACCGAGTGGACCATCCTGGGCATGAGCACTTCGGCAGCGGCACTGACCGCTCTTGGGGCGGTGTGCCTGCTGGGCGGCGGTTTCGCCTACTACTCATACTACGCCGACAGTACCTCGGAGATGGCAGATAATGGAGAGCACAATGACGGTAATGAAGGCAATGAAAAAGGTGCTGGTGGTGGTGGTGGTAGTAGTGACCAGCAGACGACCACCGGTGGCTTGCGCAGCACCATCAGCTCAGTGGTCTTTTCAGCGTTGGGAATGAGCAAGGAGGAGAAGAAGAAGAAGAGGAAGAAGCCAAAGGAGAAGATGATGGGCAGTGCCTTTTCCAAGCATGCCTCTTCAGTTGATGACACTGAAGACGGGGTCAGAAGAGAAGGGCCGCCTGGGAAGCAAGACCTGAGGACTGCTTCTTCAGCCATTTTCAGTAAAGTGGCAAAAACGAAAGTTGAGAAGGTGAATGAAGAGGAGGAAGAAGAGAACGAGGAGGATGTAAGGGCAATCTCGACGATTAGGCCTTTGAAGGAGAAACCAACTCTGCAAGGTCCATTGGTGCCAGTGGCAACAGTGGCAAAGAAGAGAGGAAAAGAAGCTGAGAAAAAGGCAGTGTCAGTTTCAGTGGTAAAAAAGAAGCCAAGCCTCCTGAGCAGCATTTTCTCCAAGAGGGCGAGCATTAAAGTTTCCAATGCCAAGCAAAAGCCAACAAAACAGAGTAGAATATCATTGAATCTGTTTCGTACGTTGATGAAGAAGCGGAGAAGAGCACCGTCTTCAGAGATACCACCGACCTCTTCATCATCAGCCACCTCTCATCATCAGCAGCACTCTTCAACAAGTGCCATTAAAACAACGGCCGCAAAGAGAACGGCAACAACTCAATTGAAAGGAAAGCAACCCAAACGGGCACCTTCGTTCATCATTCCCCAAAGCAGCGTCGTAGAGCAGCAGTCACAGCAGCCAGCATTGTCCTCCACTTTGAGGCCAAACACCGTCCAAAAAGCCTTTTCTTTCCAAGGACCATCTACGGTGGTGACACCATCAGCTGCTCCATCAAGTACTGCCTACCACACAGCCACTCCCGTACCAAGTGACACACCGGCAGAACCCAAGTGACCACTTTTTGTGAACAACAACACCAACACTACAGTTACTACACTTACGCCAACAAGATTAAAACGCGCGCATCACTTACATCTTTACTTTGTTTATTGTTCAGGCATTCATCAAAACTACAAAACTATATTGACACTTTTAAAGTTCGTCCGACCCAAAATCAGTCGCCGGACTGAGGCCGGCATCAATGCCCTTGCAGGCGTAAATGCTGAGCACCTTGCCCTTGTTTTTGCCGTTGGCCACCACCACCTCGATCATGCCACTCTCGAGGATGTTAATGTCGCACTCGGCGCAGCCGACCACTCCCTGGCCAGGGCCTGTTCTTTTCCTCGAGCCAGTGTCGCAGTCGATCCACAGCAGCAGGTCGTCCCTGGTGCCCTGCACGCAGCCGCTGGAGTTGGGGTCACAGCACTCACGGTCGCCGGCCTTCACCTTCTTGCTGAAGCCGATCAGGGTGTCACGCTTAAAAAGCTCAGCGTGGGCCGACACACAGCCTTTGTTGTAGACGCAGTACGCGGTGACGTTGTCTAAAAGAAACAGGAACAGACAGCAACAGGTGGTGAGCACAATTAAAAAGTTCATGATTTGAGGTAAAATTGTCGTTCAAGTCTGAAAGTAACGACTAAAATGAAAGTTAAATTAACAATATTTGAAGCTATATTTATAATCAGAACAGTCATCAAAGAACGCACAATATTACACAAATGATATAATAAAAAATTGTGAAAAATTTAACACGTGACGAGTAAATGCAATAAAGTTGAAAAATTGTATTTTTTGATAGTGACATACATGACAAGCAATATCTGATGCAACAGTTGCCGCTCTACGACGAGCTATGTGCGTACACAATTTCACTTTTTAAATGTATTGCAAAAGCAGCTAGAAAAAGCATTGCAAATTGAAATTTTTGCGTTATAAAAACTTTTTTGTGATTTTTTGTTGGACACACGACTGAGCCATGTGACTGCAAATTATTCGCCTGCTTTTGGTCGTTTTTGATGCAATTTTACCATAATTCCATTACTACTTATTTCTATACTCAAAAAAATGCTAGGCAGCATATTTACCAAAAAACTGCATTTGGGAACTGTGTTTTTCAGTTAAGGCAACCGTCACTCGAACTTTTTAGTTTTGCATGTCTCTAATAATTTCCATGTAAATTTTTATTTTACATTAAATTTATACAAATTTCAGCTATTGCACCCAAAATTTTGGTTTTAATCTTAAAATAATCCTAAAGAGTTAATCTTGAGCTGTATTGAGGATTTTGGCAAAATATTGTTTTGTTGTCGTTTAGTATTGAGTTAAAGTTGGAAACAACACGTTTTTTAACTTTGAAAAATCATAAAAAATTTTCAGAGCAAAATTTTGCTAAAATCCTCAATAGAGCTCAAGATTAACTCTTTAGGATCATTTTAAAACAAAAATCAAAATTTTGTGTGCAATAGCCGAAATTTGTATAAATTTAATGTAAAATGAAAATTTACATGGAAACTATTAGAGACATATAAAACTAAAAAGTTCGAGTGACGGTTGCCTTAAGGGGGGACACCGCGCTCTTTTTTACTGCTTTTTGGAACTTTGATTTTAGAGTGGCTATGCACTTTACATGCACTTTTCTTACATATTTTGTCATGTTACTCTCAAAAATAATTTTGCCCAAAACACAACCTTCTCATTCACTCAAAACAATCTTGAGTTTTCAAGATTAACATAGCTAATTTTTATTGCAGGCTAATTCTCAATGTGTTAATGTTTACCCAAATTCGAAAAGCTATTTCTCGTTTCTTAATAGTTTTTTCTTCTTACAAATGAAAGTTGCATAACACAAGACCACAAAATAAAGTCAATTCCCTACAACGGGTTGATATTTGGTACAATGACTCAGATGATTTTTTTGATATATATGCAACAAAAAAAATTTTAAGTGCTCAAACTCAAAAGTTCCAAGATCCTCAAATTAAGTCAATTTTGGGGCACTGCCGCTCGCTCAATTTTTTGAAAAAAAATTGTGATTAGTTAGTCAGCGGTCATTTTCGTTTTATCAGAAGTTGAGAGGGCTGCAGTGCCCCAAAATGGACTCAATTTGAGGATCCTGGAACTTTTGAGTTTGAGCACTTAAAATTTTTTTTGTTGCATATATATCAGAAAAATCATCTGAGCCATTGTACCAAATATCAACCCGTTGTAGGAAATTGACTTTATTTTGTAGCCTTGTGTAAGGCAACTCAAAACCTATATAGCGTGGCTGGGGGGGGGGGGGGGGTGAGAGTAGCAGAGTCTGAAGAGGGCTTGTCGCCGAGTGTTTGGGATTACAGCTGAACGGCTTCTGTTAGGGCGCGCGGGTTCAACTGGGAGAGGGTAGAGTCCGGCGGCTTGGCTCGGTTGAAGGGAGAGAGAGAGGGAGGCCTGGTGACGGCCGGTTTGCCTGGTGACGGCGGAATAAGGGTTTATTTGAGAAGGTGTGACACAGAAAGCGCTCAACACACGACTGAAGACATGGGCTGGTGAGGCTTACCTTAAGAGCATGTGCTCTGGCGAGATGGAAGGGCCGAGAACAATGCACAGCGCATGAACAGACAGTGATAAGCGAGAAAGAAAAATGACAAGACAAAATGAATACATGGCCGCGAAAGGGCAAGTGATAGACATGAAGTGGCCACTAATGGGCAAAGATAGAACACTAAAGGAAAGAAGGGAAAGATAAGAGAAATGAACTATGACTGGGGGGTGCACCTGCAACACTACTTTTTAACTTACCAAAACCAAACCATTTGTGTACAAGTTTTAACACATTATCTAATAACTGCTTTCTTTTTATTTATTTTTTGTATTTCTTAATTATCAATAAAACTCGTAAACCCGGCGTTAAAATACATATTTTCTAACTTTTTGAGAAATTTGTTTCTAAATAAGGTTTTAAGAGTAGATTTACCATTTGACAAGTTGGGAAATATATACTTTTGTAAGATTTTTGAAATATATTAACCATTTGACAAATTAATGAATTTATTTTCAGATTATTTCTAAGAGTGTACTATAATTATAATTATAATTGCACCCATCGTTTTCTACATTTCTTAGTTATTACCAGCTTTTGTCGTTAATTTTGACCCGAGGCAACAACCTTGGATTAAACTGCTTTCAACTGCTGATATTATCACTATCACAATCAACAATTACATCTGTTTTTGATTTTACTCACACAGATGCACAGATGTCCAGCATTTGAAAAACTTGATTGTCATTTTTACTATCAAGCGCGTGATGTGCCACCGGTAGATTTTTGGGTCTATATGTGAATAATTTATTTTATTTTGTGCAATTTACTTTTTTATTTGTTATATAAATTACAAAACTTGCGACAATTGAAAAAACTGCACAGATACAACAACTTGATGAAAAATGAAATCTTTGCTGTTCAGATGCTCTCTGTTCCTTTTTTCCCTCCTCGCAATCACATTCACCATGTGCTAAGTCAGACGTGCTCCAATGGAGACAAAGTGCACCACCAAGGCGTGCTGCAGCAAGTGGGGCAACTGGGCTATGGGCCGATTTTTGCGAGAATGACTGCCAGAACGACTGCGACGCCAAGCCGGAATGTGGGCAGTACGCGGAAAATGGCAAGAAGGAGTGTCCGCTGAAGGTGTGCTGCAGTCAGTTTGGTTTTGCGGCACGACGGCTGATTTTTGCAAAAGCGATGGTGTCAATCGGGCTGCACCACTCCAGCTCAAAAGTCCTGCGACTCGGGTCGGCCCCTGTTGAACATTGGCTACTACGCCTCATGGTCTTCTGCCCGAAAGTGTCACGCTTTCACCGTGGACAACATTGACCCCGCAATTACACGCATCTCAACTACGCCTTCGGCAGCATCTCCGGCGGACTGATGGTCGACCCGAGTGGTGATGAAGCAGAGAAGATGGCCGCCTTTGTTCACCTAAAAGCCATCAATCCTGACCTGAAAGTGCTCATCTCGTAGGCGGCTGGGCTTTTAACGATCCCCGGTCCGACGAGGAAGGAGTTCCACAAATTTATCTCTTCAGAGGGCTCGCGGTCGGCCTTCATCAGCTCAGTCTCAAGCTACCTACGTCGTTTTGGTTTGACGGCATTGACATTGACTATGAGTATCCGACGCGAAATGACCGGGGAGGATATCCGAAGACACAGAGAAACTACCTCAAACTGTGGAGGAGATGCGGGCATGCTGGGAGAGAAGGTGCTGATCACCATTGCGGCGCCCGCCTCCTACTGGTACCTCCGTCATTTTCTTATTGGAAAAATGTCAAGTCGCTCAACTGGATCAACGTCATGACCTATGACATGTAAATGAAAGCTAATTGTTAAGAGATTGTCTAATCTCTGCAACCATTTCACTTTTCAGTCACGGAGTCTGGGACAAGGGCATCGACAGTCTGGGACCGTACGTCAAGTCGCACACTAACATCACTGAAATCAAGGAGGCCATTGCCCTCTTCCTCCGCGACGGCGTACCACCGGAGAAGCTGGTCCTCGGCCTCGGTCTCTACGGCCGTGCTTTCACCCTGAAGGACCCGAGCTGTACGGCAGTCGGCTGTGAGTTTTCCGGTCCCTCAAAGGCGGGGAGTGTACGGACGCAGAGGGGACGCTGGCCTGGTTTGAGATTGCCGACATTGCCGCAAAGAGGACGTCAGTCCGAAGTATGATGAGCAGTCAATGTCGGAAATTATGGTCTGGGGCGACCAGTGGGTGGCCTTTGATGACGATAAGACGTTGTCCATGAAACGGGAGTACGCCAGTTCCAGTTGCTTTAAAGGTAAGTACAAAAAAGTGATTGTTGAAGGTCATTTAAAACTGTCTCTTTTTTAGGCGTCATGTTCTGGAGCATCGACCAGGGCCTGGACAGGGCGTCAGGGCGTCACGAGCTGATGCAGGTGGGCAATGTGGCCCATTCCATTGTGCAGCTGTGGTTTGACGAGGGCTACGACCAGTTTAACATTGACTTTACGCGAGATGCACGGGACGGCTACATTTACGTGACGCCCATCACCTACGGGCAAATCGATCCAGAAGCCTCCTCTTCCTCTTCCTTGATGTCCCGCTCACAAGTGAGAAACCACACTACTCGAAGACGGCGTCAGTCAGGGCCGGGCAAACCGGGCCAAAGTTGCTCTGTCAGTCGAAACTTCGTCACCGTGGCGATGTTCTTCGCCGCTCTGCTGCAGCGAATGATCTACAACTCGGCGACCGGCGCCGACGGGGCGGTGCACATGATCCGACCGAATGACCGCACCAACCCGGTGGAGTACTCCTTTGTGCGGGACATTCCCGGCGGCGCCCAGCGTGTGGAGTTCATTGTGGCGCGGTACGCCCCCCGGCACCTCAACGCCAACAGTCGGGTGGACTTTCCCGACAGCGGCAACACCAGCACGACGTACATGCGCAACCACCTGGACGGCAGTACCACCGATGAGCGCGGTCACCTGGTGGGCAACTTTGCCAGCGGCCCACCGCTCTGGTACAACCTGGTGCCGCAGGACCGCTCGGTGAACCGGAACTACCACAGTCGGTGGCTGCTCAACGACTGGTTCGGCGTGGAGCGGATGATTCGCGAGCACCTGGAGGCGGACCAGGGCGAGGTGAGATGGCAGGTGGCGATGAACTACGGCGATAGGACCACCGGCCGCCCTAGCAGCTTCACCTACGAGGCGGTTTTCTACGACCGAAGCGGCAACCAGGTGAACAACATCTTCGGCACGGTGCGCAACTGTCCGCCGGGGGATGGCATTGACGCCAAGGGAAAGTGCATTGGCTTCTAGGATTCAGTTTTCTTTAAATTGGTGTTTAGGTGGAGAGTTTGCAATTAAAAACATATACTTTGTGAAGGTCGGTTTTTTCTGTACACTGTTCAGCCTTGGCAGGCTTTGGCAATTTTAATTTTAGCACCACTTCAGTTGTTTGGGCAGTGAAAACGGATCTCTCGTACGAGAGATCCATAAAACTGCATATACTCTAGGAGAAACCCTCACTATTTGGTGCTGCCGACCAGAGACACTTCTGACTGAACTCTTCTGACTGAGTCGTCGATAGTGATTGAGCAAGTGACACTTGGCAAACATGTTCTCCTCTTCTTCAATCAATCAAACCTTCAGAAACCACCACTGATGGCATTGCGAGAAAAGTAAGTCCTTTTTAGTTTACTTTATAAGTTTATTTTTGTTATTGAAAAGTTATTGGGAGATTTTGGAATACAAAACTCTTTGTTCTCATCAATGTTCAGTGGTGTCGATGATGGTGGTGCTGATATTGAGGATAGCCATTGTACGGCTGTTGACCACCACCATAGCCATTGTACGGCTGACCACCGCCACCACCACCGTAGTAATAGTTTGGTGGAGGTTGTTGATACTGAGGTGGTGGTTGATAGTAAGGTTGCTGAGGTGGTCCACCGTAATAAGGTCCCGGTTGATGGTGGCCATGATGTCCATGATGATGGTGATGTTTGTCCTTGTGATGCTTTGACTTGATGCCAAAGAATTCGCCCACCTTCTCCATGGCAGTCTTGTCGTGGTGGTGGTGGTGGTGATGGCTCATTTTGAGCAAACTGATTATTACTAGTCGACTTCTTTTGACAGGTGACGTCTTTTTATACCCCGTTCAGTTCAGCCAATCTTTTATGAGAAGTAATAAATCAGATCGATTCGTTGCGAGTGCAATCGCTGACATCAGTGCGTTTTTGTTTGTGCTGATTCATTAAGCTATGTTATGATTGATTTCACAAATGTCATCAAAGAGAGAAATGGCGTCAGTTCTCGGTTGTTTTTGCTTAAACTTGATGAAAGTCATGAGGGGGGGGTGATCAAATGATGGCAACGATGACAGTCAGTCAGACGAAATGAGTAAGCCTCCATTTAGAAACGGGAAAAACAGCCAAAGAAAACATGTTTATTAATTGTTCTAGCTCTTGCGTTTTGCAGCGGCAGCAGCAGAAGTGGCATGTAAGCTTGTAAGATAACATTTTGGTGCCAGAGCACTGGAGATCATAAAAAATGTTCGATTTGAGATCAATCCAAAACATGGGTCCTCTTCCCCCTTCCCTCTTCAAAGGGAAACCTCGTCAAAAAGCTGCCGCTCCCGACGCCTTTGCTGCTCCTGCATCTCCATGTCCAGCTGCATCACCTGTCGTCTGCGAGCCAGGTGCGCCTGAATGTAGCCCTTCCAGGCCTGGGAGCCCCGCTCCAGTCGGTTCAGCTCCAGCACGTACAGCAGGCTGATGTGGCAGGCCAACGGGTAGAGGAGGAGGTCGCAGCACAGGGGCCAGGTCCGCTCCACAAAGTGCTCCACTGTGGTGAGGAAGTAGAGGGCGGCCAGCGAGTGGGCGGCGCACTTGATGGCGTTCAGCTTGCAGAAGAGGGGTGACTCGCGAAGGAGACCGACGATGAGGACGGCCTCGATGGCGGCCATCGCCAGGCTGATGGGAATGAGCAGGGACTCTCTAGGGATCTGTTGGGAGTTAGGAAAAAGGAGTTTTGGGAGTTAGGGGAAAGGAGTTTGGCATTTAGAAATTGGAAGAAAGTTGTTTGCTGAAAAGAGGGGGGGGGCTAAACACAAAGGACGGATTCCACAGATCAGCAGCGCTTACCCAGCCAAAGATCAGCGTCCGTCCTTCTTTCTTTAGGTTTGCGTCACCTTCGTGAAAGAGGTAGAAGAGGAGGAGGCCGAGGATGACGCTGAGGTTAACCGTCACCAGGACGGCCTTGTACATCAGCAGCTTCCGGCCGTTTCGCTTGAAGGTGGGCGGCGCCTGGATGGGCGGCAGAGTGTCGGCAGCGCTGGGAAAGAAGTTGTTGAGGTGGTTGTGGTTGTGGTTGTGATTGTGGTTGAGCTCCATCGCTTCCATTTGAGCGTCCACCTCGAGGTCGCCCAGCTCGAGAACGGCTCCGGTTTCGATGGCCACTCGAGCTAGGGCCTGCCGGTCAGAGAGGGTGACCGGGGTGAAGGAGGGGTGGCGGGGAGGGTAGGCGAAGGTGAGCAGGAAGGACATGATGGACGTCGAGGATTTGTGGTTCTTTTCTGTGTTGAACAACAATGGCCAGCGGCTGGCCGGGTTGCTTTGTTTTGCTTTGAATTATAGCCTCTGAGCACAAAAAGCACAATCTCTCACTTTGTTTTGCTTTTCTCTTCTGTACGAAAATTCACTCACTCGTTCATTTTCTCTTTTTCTCCTGCTTCCAAACTCGCATCCATCCTATATAGCGGCGCCGATTCTCGATTCTGAAAAAAATGAAGTGACCAACAGTACTGAAAGAGAACTCAAATACTCAAAATACTGTATTGGAAAAATCAGTGTCTTCCTGGTTGTGTTTTGTGTGTGTTTGGACAAAAGTGGCTGTTGCCAGCGAAAAAAGAGAGAACCAGAGGTGATGGAACAAACAAAAAACAAGAAAACTGTGCGGTAGAAAAAATAGGGGGAAATCATCAGAGTTGATGTGATGTTTTGTTCTCTTGTGATTGTGTCTGGTAGTGTTGGGAGTGGACTCAAAGGATCTACCTAGACCACAGCCAGTCCTCGTTGGAGGCGATTGTTGCGCATTATACGCAGGTCATTGGTGTAGGAGTAGGCGACGTAGGTGAGGAGCAGCGGTACCGGCGCCCGCAGGAGCTTTGTCGCCGGGTCGTCAATGGCGCTGATCAACATCGAGCAGGTGGTCAGCACGCAGAGGACGGTGTGGCCGACGCACAGGCCCAGGTGCTGCCTGGCCACGCCCCAGATGAAGAGGCCCTGCAGGGAGAGGGCGAGCAAGAGGATGGCGCAGAGCACTATTCTGAGGATGTTCTGGTGATGGGAAAAGGAGGGAAAGGGTAGAAATAGAAATAGAAATAGAAGAACCACGAGCTTACCTTTATGTCGACCTTGGCTTTGGAGCAGCCCACCAGCTGACAGTAGGCGTCGTCACTGTCCTCCTCCGGCGAGGGGCTGGGAACTCGTTCTAAAACGTAGCCCAGGGCTAGGAGGACTATGAGCAGACAGAGGAAGCCGATGGTCATTGTCACGAGAAGGATCCACTTTTTGACGAGGAAGGCGGTGGTGGCGGGCGGCGGTGGTTTAGGGTGTAGCACCGCCTGCCGACTGCCGCCATTTTCACCTTCGCTGACATTGACATTGACGGCGTCCAAACGGCTGAGGACAACTGTCGTGCAACTGTCGCGCATGTTTTTTCGCAGGTCCTTGGTGTAGGAGTAGGCGACGGCGGTGAGGGCGGCGGCGACGAGCGCGTTCCGGAACATCGACGTCGTCGGCATGGCGACGCAGGCGAAGCCCAGGCCAAAGCTGACCAGGACGTTGAGGACGGTGTAAGTGGAGGAGGGGCAAAGGCGGTGCCTGGCCACGCCCCACAGGAAGAAGACATGCAGCTTGAGGAGGAGGAAGAGGAAGGTGCGGGCTGCCAGTCGAAAGTCTTTCTGTAAAGGGAAGGGAAGGCAGAGACAAAAAAATAGAACTTTGAGAATTCACTGCTCCAAGAGTACTTACATTGTCCTTGTCCGTTTCCATGCTGCAGTCTTCGTTCGTCTGACAGGACTCCGCATCAATGGCCGGCAGGATCAGCTCGGCGAGGAAAATGGTCAACAGGAGAAGGAGAATTGTGAGGGAGATCATCGTCAGGAGGATCCACTTTTTGATGTAGAAGGCGCTGGTGGAGGTGATGGGCGGTTTAGTGACCAGTGCTTGCTGACCACTATCACCGCCATCACCTCCATTTACATCGTTTTCACCACCTTCGTTGTCATTGACCTTGATCTTGACCTCGGCGGCCGAGTAGGCGGGTGGTGGCGAGTGACAATCGTTCGGGTGGTCGACATTGACCTGTTCAGTAGCGTCGGCGATGCCCTGTTCAGAATGCTCTTCCTGGAAGTGAGCAACTTCTTCAGACTTGTCGGCCATTCGGCAAAATGATTTTAGCCGGAAAGGGTGAGTTTTACTTGTAAAGTTTAATGGGAAATGAGAAATAGAAACACCACTTTGCTACGAGGATGACTGAAAGATTTACCAAGGGGGTGCAAATAGAATAGAATCGATGTTTTTTCTGCTTTCGGTCCAAGAATTCACTCTTATACTTTTTCTCTCTCGTTTCCAAGCGCATTCTCCTATATAGACTGCTGACTCTGAAGTGAGTACTTCGGCAGCAGTCCCGGTACTGAACAGTAAGCTCAAATAGTAAAATGACTGTGTATTATAAACTTGGTGGTAAGATACAGTTTGGTGTGTCCTGTTTGTGTGAGAAGTGGAAAATTGCAATGGGCTTCCAATCTTGTGTTTGTTGTGTCTGTGTTCTAAAAACAGAGCGCCATTTAATTGGAAAAACAGAAACGAAAAAAGAATAACAAAGATAAAACTGTACGGTGGGAAAATAAAGAGATTAAGGAGAGAGAGAAACTCTGTTTGTTCTGTTGTGTTTGTGTTGGTTCGAGGGATCCCCAGTGGCTCCACCAGTCTTTAGATGACATCCATTCCGGTTCGAATGCGCCTGTCCCTCATCTTACCCAGGTCTTTGGTGTAGGAGTAGGAGAGGTAGGCGAAAAAGGCGACGATCAGCGTCGAGAGGAAATTGGACGGGTCGACGAAGCAGCCCAGCACCAGGCTGAAGGTGGCCAGAACGGTGAAGAAAGTGTTGCAGGTGGACAGACCGAGGTGCTGCTTGGCCACGCCCCAGAAGAAGAGGCCTTGCAGGCAGAGGAAGATGATCAGGATGGCGTAGACCAGCTTTTTGAGGTGTCGCTGAGGGAGGGAGAGGATTTAGAGAAATTGAAAACATTAAATTGAGCATAAAATTTTACCTTTAGCTGCCTGTCCTTGGCCGGGTCACAGGAGTCGGCATTACTGCTCTGCTGACAGAGGAGCATTGCCTCCAACCCCGGCGACTCTTTGATCACCTCCTCGACGACCAGGTCCAGGTAGCAGAGGCCGCAGAAGAGGCAGAGGGCGTTGAAGCTGATCGTCGCCAGGAGGGTCCACTTTTTGGCGTAGAATGAGGAAGAGTAGGAGGAGGGCGGTTCTTCGAAAGCCATCTCTTCCCGATCACTGATGATCTCACCACCTTGATTGACATTGACGACGTCCATGTATCCGGGCGGCGGCGGCGGCGGCGGCGGCATCATCGGCGGCGCTATTGGGTAACCGTTCTTGCCGATGTTGAGCTGCTCTGCGGCGATGCCCTGGAAGCAATAGTTGGGCATGTTGGCCATCTTGATCTTGATCTGAGAGAGGATGATTCTTGGAAAGAAACACTCGACGATCGATGACTGAAAGAATTTACCCAAGAGGGTGTAAATAGAACCGAATAGCGATGTCCTCTCTCTCTGTTTTTCTGTTTTCAGAGAATTCACTCACTTGCTCATTCTCATTCGCTCTCTCTCTCTCTCCAACTTCCAAACGCATCCAACTATATAGGATGCGCAAATTCTCTCGATTCCCGAGTGAATCTCAGTCGTCAATAGCACGCTGAAACAGTAAAATGGCTGTATTAGCTCTGTGTCTGTGGGGGGGGGGGGAACGTAGTTTTTCTGAAACAAAATTTGCTGGTGTGCCTTGTTTGTGCGTTAGAGGGAATGTCATTCGGGAGAGGAAAAAAGATAAACAACAAAAATAAAACAGTACGATGGGAAAATAGGGAGATCAGGGAAAGTGGAAGGAAACAGGGAGTTTTTACTGAGTTTTTGTTCGGGTTCTTTTGTGTTTGTTTGTGTTGGTGGTGGTCGTTGTGGACTAGAGAGAAAGATCCTCTTCACCATTTTCTCTGCTTTTAGATGACATTGAGTCCGAGGCGGATGCGGTTGTCGCGCATGGTGCGCAGGTCCTTGACGTAGGAGTAGGAGACCCAGGCGAGCAGGCCCATGACCGCCGTGTCCGTCAGCTTGGCGGCGCTGAAGGCGCAGCCGAAGAGCATCGAGCAGGTGGCCAGAACGGAGAAGACGGTGCAGCCGGTGGACAGGCCCAGGTGCTGCTTCGCCACGCCGTAGAAGAAGAGGCCCTCGAAGGCGAGGCCGAGCAGCAGGACGGCGTAGACCAGCGACTTGAGGGTGCCCTAGAGAGAGAGAGAGAGGGAGGGGTTTAGGTGGAAATAAGTGGAAAATGTTTACATGAAGCTTCTTCGCCTTCTTCCTTACCATCATCTCCTCGGAAGTTGCGCCCTCACAGCTTCGGTACAGGCAGATCATCGAGTCAATGACCTTCTGGTGCTTGCTGGTCATCTGCGCGACGATGAGCTCCACGCTGGCGAGGCCAAAGATCATGGTGAGGAGGTTGAAGGAGATCGTAGCGAGGAGGATCCACTTCTTGATGTAGAAGGAGGAGGGCGGCTTGCTGAACACCGTTCGGCGACCTCCATTACCTCCACCTTGGTTGACATTGCCCTGGTTGAGTGCCGCTGCGGTCAAGTAGGCGGGCGGCGGCGAGTAGCTGAAGTTCTCGACGTTCACCTGGCTGGGAGCGGCCGAGTTTCCTTGCCAGTAGTAATCGGGGTAGTAGGCAACGTTGGGTGGCTTGTCCATCATTTTGGGCGATGTTTTAGAGGGAGTTCTACTTGGCAAGTTTAACGGGAGATGGGAAATGGAAGTATTCTGCGATGACTGACAGTTAGCCGAAAAGCGATGCTCTCTCTCTCTCTTTGTTTTTTGCTGTACCAGAATGTTCACGCTGACATTCTCTTTCTCTCTCGTTTCCAGAACACACATCATCTTCCTCTCTCTATATAGCCCGCCGATTCTCGATGCTCAAAAGAGTGCTCAAATGCTGTATTTATTGGCGGCGTTTCTCTCTGTGTGTGATTTGTGACTAATACTAACAAAGGTTTGGTGTGCCCTGGGTTGGTGTAAGAAAGATAAAGTGTAATTGTTGTGTGTGTGTGTGTTGGTCAAGAGAGCCAGATGCCGGTGTGGAAAGAGAAGAACAGTAAGAGATAAACAATAAAATGTGAGAGAGGGAGAGAGAGCAAAGCTGGAAAACACACAGAGAGCGCAATGGCTGCTGAATTGAAGGGAATAGAAGGATTTGATTCTACAAAGCGTGTGAGAGGAAAGCAAGGATGGGAAAAGAATCAGAGCGAAAACAAAGATAAAAGAAAAAGGGTGGAAAAATAAGGAATCAGTAAAGAAAGATAAAGAAAGAGATAGAAAGGAAAGAGTAGGTGAGTTGTTTGTGTTCTGTGTCGTGGTTGTGTTTGGTGTTCTGGTGGACTCGAGGGTGATCCTGCGGTGGTGGCCGGTGGTCGTTTAGATGACATCGAGGCCGAGGCGGATGCGGCGGTCGCGGATGGCGCGCAGGTCCTTCATGTAGGAGTAGGAGACGCAGGCGAGCACGGCGATGATCACCGTGTCAATTAGCTTGGCGGGGTTGACGGCGCAGCCGAGCAGCATCGAGAAGGCGCCCAGAATGCTCAGCACGGTGTAGCCGGTGACCAGGCAGAGGTGCTGCGCCGCCACGCCGTAGAAGAAGAGGCCCTCGAAGGCGAGGCCGATGAGGAGGCTGATGTAGGTTACGGCGCGGAAGGTGCTCTGGGGGGGGGAAAGGGTAGTTTTAGAAATGCCAAAGTTCAGGGTCCAAAGAATGATGGTGGTAGGCTTACCATCATCTCCTCGTCACAGGGCAGGTCGGCGTCGCAGAGTGGCTTGCCGATAGCCTCCGAGCGGTAGATGACCACCTGGAGGATGACATCGACGTAGAAGAGGGCAATGAACATGCCCAGGAAGTTGAATGCGATCGTTGCGAGTAGGATCCACTTCTTTACGTAGAAGGCGGAGGGCGGCGAGGCCAGGGTTTGGCGTCCACCTCCGCCCATGTTGCTGCCAGCAGCACCTGGCTTGGCATTGGGTTCGGCCGAGTAGGCGGGCGGCGGCGCCATCGGGTAGCCGCCGTTCTTGTCGAGGTTGAACTGCTCCGCGGCAATGCCCTGGTAGGGAAAGCTGGCCTTCTTGTCCATGGCTTTGATCTTAGAGTGAGAGGATTCTACTGGAAAATTTAAGTTGAGAGAAATAAAGGGGAAATAGAAACGGTTTGACGAGAGAATGACAACTTACCAAAGGGAGAAAGGAAGAAGCGACTTGAACTTGACACTCGAGAAAGTGAAAGAGCTGCAGAGAGACTGCCGTTTGCTTTGACGTTAGCGTTAGCAAGTAGCTGTAGCCGGCACAGCTGTCACTGGCGCCGGCGTCGGCGTCGCGACGGCGCCAGAAGCTTCTGCTGAAGAACAAAATACGTTTCAAAAGCGTTTCGAAAGATGAGCCAACCTAGAGCCAATCCTTCTCACTAGAGGTCCTCGCCGTCGATGTCTGTGCTCAGGTAACGCTCACGATGGACGGCCCGAAAGGGAAGAATTTTTGGCGGCGATTTTTTTGCGCGCTTTCAGTTGGAGCTCTTTTTGCTCGTCTCTTTGTTTACAGCTCGGCTGAATTTAGTTTTTACGTTTTTGAAGATTTTAGTTTTTCTGAAGCGATGTTAATTTTTGTCATTTTGATTTCTCGCTTTTTCAGCCATTACTTGATGTGCTTTTTTCTTCATCAGTTTCTCAGAGTGCCAAAGTTCAAGCTGCCAGCAAGTTCAAGCCAACTAACAACTGACAAACTGACGGAAAAATCACATTATTCAAATTGATGGCTAGCAGCAAAGCGCTTACTACACTCTACTACAAGCTCAAAATCAGTGACCGTGTTGACGGTGGTGCAGCAGTGAACATGCAGACAGGAGAAAA
The DNA here is from genome assembly GCA_024499935.1 of Tyrophagus putrescentiae. Taxonomy (NCBI): domain Eukaryota; kingdom Metazoa; phylum Arthropoda; class Arachnida; order Sarcoptiformes; family Acaridae; genus Tyrophagus; species Tyrophagus putrescentiae. The sequence continues at coordinate 2,039,851 of JAMZRA010000008.1, forward strand.
TGTACAAAAAGAAAATGAAAGAGCCAATTACCAATTGGACAGCAGCTGTACAAACACCGGCAGTACAAGTCAAGGTAATATTTGTTCACTCTTTTCTTTCCTTTTCTCTCATTCACTAGCTGACATTTTCTTTTTTTGATTAGTTTTCTCGCCACTTCAAGCACTTGTGTTTTGTGTCTTGTGTCGGCGACAGCGACAGTGAAAATAATAATACTGCATCATCATCATCATCATCATCATCATCGTCCTGAGAGTCACAATTTCTCCACCGTTCGTTTATTACCATTTTATTGAAGCCTCAGATTGGTTGTGATTGTTTGGTTGCCATCACTACGGAAAAAGAAAATGAAGCTAACCGGAAACTCTGAAGTTCCGCTGCCGCCGGTTCGATCACTGCGAAACGTTTTGTTTGTTTGTTCTTCTCTGCTGTGGTTCTATTTCTCCTCGCCGTCGGTGCCTTTATCTACCTGGTGATAAGCAGTCTGGCAGATCAGCAAGAAGGGTACCCGTTTTCGGTGGTTCCAGAAGGTGTTCATCTGTCACTTGGAGGTAAGTTTTAAAAGCGGTGTTTTTTATAAACAACACATCTTTTTCCTATCATTTCGAACCCTTTTTTTCCCACTAGCGAACCACCGGCAAATGGTGGTCACCTGGACGACTCCTAATCGAACCTCTTGCTCAGTTGTCTGGTACGGTCTGGTAAGCGAAGATCATCTAAAGAAGTCAAACTCAGCGCTTGACAAGATGGCCACCGGCAACTGCTCGGCGCTGGTTGACGCCGGGCCCCAGAGGCGGACCGTCTACATTCACCGCGTCCTTCTGCGTGGCCTGATGCTGGTTCGCTGTATCGTAAGTGGGCTTCTATTAAATGACATTTTGGCTAACTAAAAATTCTTGTTATCAAACAGAATACGCCGTCGGCAGCTCGCCAAATAGAACCGAAAAAGAAGATTTTTCAACCAGCCAGCTCTTCTCCTTTCGAACCTTCCCAAGTGAAACTTCGAAGCAGTCCTGGTGGTCACCTCGCCTCGCCATCTTTGGCGACGTCTCCACCGCCGAGTGGAGGACCTTTGATCAGCTCTTCAAGGAGGTTCACCAAAAGAAGAACGTTCCTCCTCCCGTGGACATGATCTTCCACCTCGGAGACATCGCCTACGACCTGCATTCTGAAGAGGGGCGTGTCGGTGACCGCTTCCTCAGGCGGCTGCAACCGCTGGCCGCTTACCTGCCCTACCAGGTCTGTCCGGGTAATCACGAGGCGGCGCAAAACTTTAGCCACTACGATGGTCGCTTCAGTATGGTGTCCTCGGTGGAAGATTCTGAAAAGGATTCTGATTCTGAAGCTCTGCAAATCAACAACCACTTCTACAGCTTCAACCTCGGCCGGGCGCACTTTATCGCCTACTCGACGGAGCTGCACTTTTTCAAAAGCTTTGGAGCTTCGAAAATTGCCCAGCAGTTTGAGTGGCTGGAGGCGGATCTGGCGGCGGCTAACCGGCCGGAAGCCAGGGTCGCCCGTCCCTGGATCGTCACCATCGGCCACCGGCCAATGTACTCGCACTTCGCCGCCGACTATGATAAGGAGGGCGCCGTGGTTCGCGAGGGAGACGGGAGCGATCCCAAAGATAGTCCCTTTGGAATGGGCTTTGAGCGCCTCTTTCTCCGCTACGGCGTCGACCTGCAGCTGGCCGGCCACATTCACAACTACGAGCGGCAGTGGCCGGTGGGCCCCAGGAGCCGAGTTCGAAATGGGACAGCCAGAGGGGAGCCCTATTTTAACCCACTCGGTCCGGTCCACTTGATCACAGGGGCGGCCGGAAACCGGCGCATGAGCAGCAGCATACTGCCCCGGGAGCTGCGCCCGCCGTACAATGCCGTCGTGAGGAATGAGTACAGCTATACGGTACTGACGGTGGTAAATGGGAGCCATCTTCAGGTGGAGCAGGTGGACGAGGGCGGGGCGAGGCTGGACGAGTTTGTCATGCGGAAGGATAGGCCCAGGCCGGCGTGGCTCTGAAGTGATAGCTTTTTACCGATTTTCTATAAACTTTTTTTACCCTCACTTTTTGGCTCTGTGGCTTCTACAAACGTCCTTCAGTTATCGGCAGCAGCAAATCGAAACTTCCCTGACTTTGCTAATGAGCCATCACCTCTACCAACAAAGCTTGAAGAGAAGAGTACAGAAAAAAGTACAGGAAGACTGTCGTTGTCATGGGGACCTTTTCTCTCAATTAACTGCCAGACACGGTTTCAGCGATGCTATTTTTACCACTACTACTACCTCCAGTACAACTCATCAACACCACTTTATTCATAATGCCAGGCTGGTGAAGTAATCACCATCACCACACCACTGAATTCATCATTGCTCTCTCTCTCTCTCTCTCTCTCTCTCTCTCTCTCTTCTCTCTCTCTAGCCCATTTCGAAACTGCGAACAATCTACAGATGAAGAGAACGTGAAAGAGGGAACAAGAGTTAGCAGCAGTAACCAGGAAAGCAGAGCAACACCCAGCACCTGATCTCTACGAGCAAAAATTTCACTTGAAAAGCCGAACACACCTCGACGTACTGTCGTGTACAGTAGATGAGTACCTTCTTCTGAGAAATTCTCCTGAAAACCTTGACAAATCTTCAACAGCAACAATAAAAAAAAGCCCGAACATGAAGATCAGCAACAACCAAAGCAGCAACAATAACAACAACACACAACAGCAGCAGCTGCCCAGTCAATGAAGACGCCAACAACAACAATGGCAATAAAAATCCTCTTCCTCCGTCTTCCTCAAACAACTCCAACTGGGCGAAGGAGAAGCTGCACTCGGTGGTGGAGAAGCAGCAGGCGCTGTTGAGGGCCTACACCGCCGCCCTGGAGGAGCACCGCCTGGTGGTGGTCGTCCTCCTCGGCGTCATCCTCTTCATGTCCGCCCTCTTCAGCCTCCTCTTCCTCGTCAACCTCCGCCTGGCCCGCGACCACCAGCTGGCCGCCGCCTACCGCCCCCAGCGAGTTCGTCTGCTCTTTGATCGTAAGTGGGTGGGAGAGAGGCGGTTTTTAGAGGATTCTAGCATTTAATTGAACTCCTTGATGATTGATAGAAGGCCGCAATCAGATCGCCGTGGAGTGGTACACCCGCAACCGTACCAGCCTGTCCATGGTCTGGTACGGGACGCGCGCCTTCACCAGCACCGCCATTGGAGGGCAGCAGCAGCAGCAGCAGCAGATGATAATGGCTGATAAGGAACATGGTGGTCAGCTCTTCAAGCACCTCGTCCTCCTCGGCGACCTCATCCCCGGCATCAACTACCGTAAGTGGAGTAACCTTTTAAGACGGTTTTCAGAATCTCTTGCTTCCACATCTAAAGAGTACAAGGTGGGCTCGGAGGAGATGGTCAGCGACGTCCACTACTTCAGGGTGCCCGACCACCGTCTGACGTCCTCTTTCACCTTCTCCACGAGCCAGCTGTTCCGCCCTAAAGTAATCGATCCGGAAGAGCTGCTCGAGGCGGATGATCAGCAGCTGGAGAAGATCTTTGCCGACAGCGCCAAGGCGCTAGACGGCGTCCTCGGCCAGGTCCTCGACGACCTGCGTCGGGTGGACAGTCTTTTCGATGGTGACATGGAAGATGATGGGGAGGAGGAAACGGAGGTGACGAAGAGTAATTGAAGAGAAGAGCAGGTAAACTCTCAAAAAGTATCATTGACCACGTTCTTTGTTGAAACTGTTGTAGAACGCGAGTTTAGTGGAATCCAAACAGAATAATAAAGAGAAGGAGGGCAATGTTTTGCTACACACAAAAAGTAAGTACGAATTGAGCAATATTGGTGGGCCTCTAATTGATTTTAAGTTTGAACGAAGTAGGAAAAAGAAGACAAAACAATGTGTGCAAGACTGATTGCAACTGACTGTCTTAAAGTGTACATGAATTTTGAAAGGTAAAATTTTTTATTATTTTCAGTGAGCTAATATTTGCTAATGTTATTTGTTACTGTGCTGTCTTCCTCGATGACAGTTTCATAATAACAGAAAAAAGCTGTTTTGTTCTTTGTTTAAAGTGAAAGCAAAAACTCTTCACTAAAGTTCTCAGTGAAAGGCCAAGAGGTTGCTGTTATGGACAGTTGTTCTGTACATTGACAAGCTTCATCGAGGTTATCAAGGAAATAGTTGTGTTGTTGTTGCTGATGATCATAGGCCTCAAATTGTTGGGTTTCCATGGTGGTGATATTATCTGCTGAAGATACATCTTGTTGGTGGTGGTGGTAGTAGTAGAAGGGTACCGGCTCTGAGGTGCAGCCGTCGGAAGGTCGTCGAAGCTGGACCTGGACGGGAATGAGGCCATTACCTCCTTCAGTAGTCTGCTGCTGAAAATGGCCATCAAATGGTGGAACTGTGAAGACGATGGCCACGTTCTTGTGAATTTCACTACAAATTAGCGTTTAGAAAATAAGACAAAACTAGGGAGTTTTCAAACTTACTTTGGAGTGAAGAGCGCCAGCCGTTCCCAGAGAACTTCTTCTTTAAAATGTTCCTCCTCTTCAGAGCTCGACAGCTGAAAGAACCTCACCTCGATGTCCTCTTTGGCGACTCGCTCGCAGAGAAGGACCGCCACCAGGCCGCCGGAAACGGGGGCCGAGTCGTGCGACAGTCGAACAATGGCCAGCTCGGAGCGGAGTTTTCGATCGTAGATCGGCTCGGAGACGATCGGCTCCAGAGGAGTCCACTGACCAGGTCGTCGTCCACTGAATGATTCCAGTGGATGATGCTCATCATGCTCATCATTTTTTTCAGACCTGATGTAGACCTGAAAGCACAGCCGCAGGGCGCCAAAGTCGATCAGTTTGTGAAAGAGGTTTCGATGGGCAAAGCCGGCGCCAAAGGGATCCACGCCCAGTCGTTCCCTCCTCCTCAGCGCCTCCTTTACAGCGTTCCGCTTTGCGTAGAGGACGCCCAGCTGGCTGAAGACGGCAATCGGCTCGGAAAAGTGGGCCACGCTGATGCCGGCAGAAGTACCGAGGGAGGAGTTTTCGAAGGAGTTTTCGGGGTAAAAGGTTGGGGCGCCTCCTCCGATGCTGTCGACGCTGTGCGGATGGGCTCGGTAGGGTGGATCTAGATTTAGGATGGAAAAGGGGTTAGGATTTTTGGGCAATTTAAAAGGGGACTTTTAAAGAAGATTCTAGGCTTTGAACCTTTGGTGACGCAGGACACCACCACCTTGATTGGGCCCTGGTAGTGGGCGACGGCCACCGTGGGAAAGGTGCCCGGGCGGGCGCCTCGAATTACACTCGACCGGCGTTCGCACTCGTAGCGAAAGCGAACGCCGCACTTGGCGGGCTGCTCGACGATGTACGCAAAGGGAATGGCAGTTTGGGAGTTTACTGAGGACATCTTCTTGGACTGAATGAAGGTGATGATTACCTTCTCTTTTATACAGATTTCCTCTGCTTGCCATTATCAGTTGTGTACACTTTCCGCTTGAACAACTACCTCAAAAGCTTTACATTGTAGCTGCTGCTGCTGCTGCTGCTGCGTAGGATTCTTGGAGGTGTCAGATTTGGGTGGCAGATTGGACTAATGATTGGCCCAAAGTTGGTGTATAGTGAAGAATGTTTTGACAAGTTTCTGTGTTGGTTTCTGGGAAGAAAGTGTCCAAATCGGTGTTTTTAGAAGGTGCAATTATAAGGGGACTGTGCGTAAGCAAAGTTTTAGATTTTGTTTATTTACCTTTCTCTTTGCTGCCCAGTAAATCACATTCGACACAGAGAGAGAGAGAGAGAGAGCTCAACAGTAAATCGTATAAAGTACTAAGATCGGCCACTAAATCGCCACCACTTAAATCATTAGCGTGCCTGGCCAAGCGAAGCAAGCAGGTGTGAGCAGCTTGTTCTTGTTCTTCTTTCTGTTTTTGGAGATAAGGGGATAGGTGAGAACATTGAGAAGAAAGTACTTGATCTGTGTGTGTACTTTGTAGCAAGCACTGACATTGAGGGCATGAATTGAAATGGAATCTCAGCATAGAAACGGGTAAAAAGCGCCCAATCGGCCGAACTACTACTGTAAAGCATCAATTTGAAGCCTCCTCCGGTCATAAGAAGCCTCAATTAGCGTCTGTGCTAAATATCAGCCAGCCCACCACTTTGAATACTAAGATCCAGCAGTGGCCACCGAATGAGAAGTGCAAAACTGGAACACTGCATCACAGCAGTAGTAGCCGCAGCATCATCATTCTGGTGCGTACATCACCTACGAGGCGGTATTTTACGATCGAAGCGGCAACCAGGAGAACAACATCTTCGGGACGGTGCGCAACTGTCCGCCGGGGGATGGCATTGACGCCAAGGGAAAGTGCATTGGCTTCTAGGATTCAGTTTTCTTTAAATTGGTGTTTAGGTGGAGAGTTTGCAATTAAAAACAAAAACCTTGTGAAGGTCGGTTTTTTTCTGTACACTGTTCAGCCTTGAAAAGCTTTTGCAATTTTAATTTTAGCACAACTTCAGTTGTTTGGGCAGTGAAACCGGATCTCTCGTACAAGAAATCCATAAAACTGCATGTACTCTAGGAGAAGCCCTCACCATTTGGTGCTGCCGACCAGAGGCAGGAATCGTGTCCACATTTCTGCAGCTGATACACAGTCAGGAAGGCTAAAGAGCTCTACCGCTGGCTGTGCATTAACTACAGAAAAGTGGACGCAATTCCTGTCTGCACTGGTCTGCAGACTGCAGTGTGAGACTCTCACAGTGAGAGCGTCTCAATCACAACAATCACATGGTGCACCGTTGCCATCAACCAAAAAGTACCTCTATACCTTGACATTTGTTTCAATCTAGTGATTTTCGGTATATTGCTACAAATCAGTAGAAAAAGGTAAGAAGCACTTCGAGCAAACAACATGTTGTCACATTTTCAATGCTAATCACTGCTGTTTTCCAGTGCAGGCCAAAACAAAACAAACAAAGATGTCCAACTCAGAGAAGAATTTCTCCAACTGGTCTGCCAAGGTAGATCAAATAATGAACAGCATTGACCTCAAAAAGAGGATGATCACTTCGCCGGACGAAATGACACCTATAACCAGCTACTCACTGGGAGTTAACCTCATTCCATATCACGAGTTCAGCAGTACCGTAAGGCCAGAAGTTCGACAGGAGATCCTCGAGTACATGGAAGCTGAGCTGGAAAAGTACGAGCAGTCGAGGAAGAAGAAGAGCTCAGAAGAGGCGGACCGGCTGCGAGCCGAGGGCAATACTCACTACCAGAGGAAGAACTTTGACGCGGCACTGCACGCCTACACAATGTCCATTCTCTATGCTCCAGTGCAATCAGAGGGCGGAGACGAGGCGGATAAGAAGTCCTCCAGTCTGGCTCTGGGCTATGGCAATCGCTCTGCGACCTTCTTCGAGATTGGCCAGTGGGCGAGCGTACTGGCGGACATTGAGCACGCCCTTGAGGCCGGCCACCAGGGCGTGGGTAAGCTGCTGCTGCGGAAGGCTGATGCACTGATCAACCTGAGAAAGTTCGAAATGGCCAAAGTGGTGCTCAAGGACAGCCGCCTCAAACAAGATCCCAGCCTCGAAGGAACTGTCATTGGACGTCTGGTCACCGTGGAGAGGAGTCTTAGAGCAGCTAAAGCGCAACAGTCTCCACTGAATGAAATCAACATTCCGCCTTCTGAATTTCCCCCTCTTTCTGAGATCATCTCCTCGCTTTCCACCTTCAGTGATCACCCTTACGAGCCCTCGGAACAAATACCCTCGCTAAGTCGCAAGTTGGAGGTGCGATCTAGCCCAGAGAAGGGGCGTCATTTGGTGGCCACGGAGCCCATTTCGCCGGGAGAGATTCTCGCCGTTGAGCTGCCCTACGCCAGTGTTCTGGTGAAGAAGGAGGAGCTGAGCTACTGCCACCACTGCTGCCGCCGCCTGAAGACGGACCAGTTTGCGGTGCTGCCCGAGGAGCACAATCTGGGCGACAAACTGGGCAATGCTCAGCGCATGGAAGGTCAGTTTCAGTGTTTACCCCCTTCTTTTGCAATCATCAGCAGTATTCTACCTTTTCTGTCTCCCCTTCAACTTACCAGGCAAGTCACTGTACGTGAAGGCGGCAGTGCCCTGTACCGGCTGCACCGCCCTGCTCTACTGCTCGGACGGCTGTCGGCAGGCGGCCTGGACGTCGTACCACCAGTACGAGTGCTCCATCCTTCCAATGCTCTACAACCTCGGTCTGGGCCACCTTGCCCTGCGAATGCTCTTCACGCTGAACAGTGGCGACAACGGCAACGGCAACGGCGGCTTCTCACAGGCGAAGGACGTCATCAGGAGGGCTGACCACGACCAGACGTCCGATGGAGACAAGGAGAAGAGGCTGGCGCTGAACCAGACGAGCGAGCCGCCCTTCGCCGCCGTCTACCAGCTGGTGAACAACAACTCCGCGAGGAGGGAGTCGATGCACCTGCAGGTCAGCTACGGCGTCACCTCGGGGCTGCTCCTCGAGCTGGCCACTCGCGTCGGCTACCTCAGCCGGCTGAACCTGGAGACGGCCGATGATGTGCACCTGGTCGGCGGCCTCCTCCACCGGCACCTGATGCAGCTGTCGGTGAATGCGCACGCCATCAACGACTACATTCAGGCAATGCCGGAGGAAGGGGGCTCGCAGCTGAAGTACCGCGACGTGCCGGTTTCCAGTGGCCTCTACCCCTGGATCTCTCTGCTGAACCACTCCTGTGAGCCCAATGTGATTCCCACCTTTGAGTGCGGACGGCTCTTTCTGCTGCGCGCCCTGGCGCCCATCGCCGTCGGCGAGGAGGTGGTCAACTCCTACTGTGTGCACTTTGCCCGCATGGAGGTCAAGGAGCGCCAGGAGCGGCTGCTGGACCGCTACAACTTTGTGTGCAAGTGCCCCCGCTGTGAGCTGGAGCTGAAGGATGGCCTCAATGGCCGCTACATTCCCCTGAAGTGTAAGAGCTGCCCGTAAGTGTTTGCTGACCACAGTTTATCTTTTTTGACTGCAGTTGCTAACATACTATATCACACACACGTCTTCACCAGCAATGGACTGATGACCCGAAAGGACGAGGACAACTTCCACTGCAACGCCTGCAGCAAAACCGTTCCACAGGAGGAGATTAAGCGGCAGTACGACGCCTTTATAGAAGTCCTGGAGAAGGCGTGGAAGAGCCTAAAATTGGATAAGCCGCTTAAGCCGCAAGATGGCCGCTTTGCCCTCACCGAGAAGGCAGCTGACCAGGCGCAGGCGATGCTGGCCACTAGGCTGGAGGATGGAGAGGTGGTCTTTGGCTCCAGTCGGGCGCAGCTGGAGCTGGGCCGCATTGCCGACCTGCTGGCCAACATGTACCTGCTCTACGGCCGGCCCGCTGACGCTACTCGGCTGATCAAACGCTCGAGGGCCATCGTGGAAGCCATCTACGGACCAATGGCCATTTTGCTTGTTCATGAGCTGAGCAAGGAAGTTGATATTCTAGCTCGCCTTCTCCAGGCCGATGTGATCGTTCCGCTGCTAAGAGGAGGCCGTGAGGCCACTGAACGGGAGGTGGCCCTCATCGACGACTGGAAGCAGCAGTACAAGCGCATGATGACGCTGATGGGCCGCTACTCGCTGAGCGGGGCCCGACTGCCGCTGGGCGATCCGGACAGCTGCTACTTCACCTCGCAGATTCTACAGAGGCGAAAGTGGATGAAGGAGTTTGACGGAGTGCTGCGATCGATTGTCGAAAAGCGACAGCTAAGGAATGCCGCAGGCAAGTGCACCAGCAAACTTCAGCAGATGCTGCTCGAGGATGACTGAGAGAGAGCAGAAAGCTCAACCCAACTCAACCAACATCTCAACCCAACTCAACTGCGCGCATATCTTTTGAGGTCGAGAAAGGACCAAAGTTTTTAATTTGTTATTTTATTAGTAAAGTATGAAATAACTCCAAAGCCAACACAAGAAAAGCCTAGTCTAGAAGAAGGGCTTCGCCTCTACCTTCTCCACGAACTTGCCCTCCGAGGTAAATTGCTCCACCTCTCTCCGCTTGGTGATGTACTCGACGCCGCCGGCCTTTGGGTTGCCCACCGCCAGCACCGCCTCCACCTGGTACTCCTCGTTGCCCGTCAGGCCGATCACCTCGCGGACCTTGGCGTCGTCGAAGCCGCCCATGGCGTGGACGGCCAGCCCGCGGGCGGTGCCCTCCAGGGAAAGGGCCATAAAGGCGGCGCCCGCCTCGAAGCTGTGCGAGTGAAGCACCTCCGTCCGGTCATTGTACTCGTAGGACTTCTTAGAGAGGACCACTACGAGGGCGGCGGCGTCCTTGGCCCAGGCGATGTTCCCCTCCCACAGGGTGCCCAGGTAGCCCTCCCAGGAGGGCGAGCCGCGTTTGGAGTAGGTGAAGCGCCAGTTTTGGACATTGCTGAAGGAGGCAAAGGTATGTTAATTTATCAGTCATCATATTATCAAATCGACTTGACTATCACTGACTAGTGTGAGGGACTCCAGCGAGCCGCTTCAAAGAGTGCACGCAGGTCCTCATCGCTGATGGGTGTGCCGGTGAGGCTGCGGTGGGAGCGACGTGCCAGCAGAACTGGAAGTACTGAAGGCACCTTGCCGTCGGTTCGTTTCTGTTTTCCAGAAAAAGTTTTTAAAACTGTGTTGAAAGGTATTCACTAATTTGACAAACCTCGATGAAATCAGTGTCGTACTTGATGTTTTTATCCGCCATACTGTTTGTTTTATTTTGCGAGAGAGTTTATTTTAAGAATGAGATGTTTAAGAAAAAGGAGATGTGTTTTTTTTGCACAGCAAAAGGAAAAAAAGTTAGTTGAGCATGTGAGAGTTGTCTTCAAAGTGCAGTTTGCTTGTGCTTTAAATATAAAAGAGGAGAGAAAGTCATTTAGTACTGACGTTCGTGCCTACCCTGGCAACGTTCCTGTGCGCTGATAAGGGGGTAGTTATTGTATTATCAACGCTGATTGGTGACGACGACGATGATGGTAGTGGTGTTTGGGGATGTGATTTGTTCCTCCTGTTCTTATCGGCACGTTGTGCCGCTTTGTAGTAGTAGTAGTATTTTGGCACTGTCATTATTTACTTTCATTTCCTTTCGGCTTATGAAAATGGCCTTCAAGTGCAGCTGGTGGTGGCTAAAAGTGAGTAGAGCGGAGTATTTGCACTCTAAGTGCAACAGGTGAAAACTTGTTCTGAGAAGCAGAACTGCATACGGACTGTAATGATGTAATTGGCCTGAAATTGCTAACCTATTCAATTGATTAATTGCATTTTGAATAGTTGTCAATTAATTTGTCAATAATAAATGCAATAAGGCCAGTTGTTTGCAAAAGAATATTCTTGATACTTTTACGTCATTTCTAAACAATTTGTTTTTCAAGTAAGTTACTAAAATGAAGTATTGTAAAATGCCCGTAATCATTTACAATTGCCCTGAATCATTAAAATTGCTAGTTCAATTTTATCGGTAAGTTTTGTTTTTACGCTAAACATATAAAACATTAACGATTGATTTGCAGGTTTTTTGGTTTTTCATTTTCTGGCGTTCTTTTTCAAACAAGTAATCTTATTGACGGAAAGGATAGATCCATCACTCACAAAAGATGGGCTATTGCAAAGTGTTGTTTGATACTTGGCGGGAATCTGGCTGGAATAGCCAATCTACTCTTTCTCCTGATATTCAACTTGATCTTCGTGCTGAGATTGTCCGCGTATCACAATCGTTCTGATCTAATGAACAGTTTACTGTCCAATTCTACCAATTTTATAATCTACGAGCTGACTTATGGAATCGACGAGTACATTGAAGGGTTCAACAACTTTAAGCCAGTCTTGAGACACATCCTTCAGTCACTGATGTTTGTCTTTCTTGTGGACTACCTGGTCAGCTATCCCTTCAGTTTAGTGAAGGGTGGACAGTTGGTTCAACAGCTGGTGTCGGTGCCAGAGATTCGACAAATTGACTCTAGCAAGTGTTTTGTTTTGAAAATCTTTTCAGCAACGGTCGCTTTCTTTATCACTATCAGTTCAGTTGGCTTTATTGCTTTCAGTGGAAAGTACTTTCATCTTTTTATCAAGTGGACTTTTGGTGGTGGCGATGAAGAAGGCAGTTCAGTGAGCCAGCATGACGTTTTCACCCTCAAGAGGTGTCTTGCTCTTCTGGTAGTTTATCCGTTTTATTTTATGATTCAGTCAGTGACTACAGTTCTGTTTGTCTACGTGATGTACATTTTCAAAAAGCACATTGAACTAATTAGACTCAACTTGCCTGAACATGGTAAGTTTCAAAATACAAAACAAATAACTTTAACAAAGGTATTTATTAGTAAACGAGCCAGCTCTTCTTGAGTGAAGACCAAAATTCGAAAGCTCAGCCGTCACTTCCATCGCCTGCTGGGGCACTTTTACTTTCCACTGACGATTATCAATCTCATCAACATCTACCTCATCATTGCCTCCATTTGCTATCTGGCCATCCAACCAGACAGAACCAAGTTCTACACTGGAATAATACTCAATTTTGGCGTCTACGGACTAGCCCGACTGTTGGTGGTCTGCTGTACAGCGGGGCTGATTGTCGATGAGTACAAACGACTAAACATTAGACTGGTGGAGAGGAAGGCCAAGTGGACGGCCGATGAGTGGATTCTGCTGACAGAAATTGTGAAGATGAAGAAGCGTTTCAGTGTTCAAATATGGAGCACTTATGTGCTCAACTACTCCACTATCCTTGTCCTAGTTGGAATTGCCCTCAATTACATTATTATTTTGCTGCAGACGGAAAACTATGGAAACGCTGTTTAGTAGAGACCCTTCTAGAGACTGTAGCAGCGAAAGTAAACTAATTGAAGAAAAAATATGTTTAGAATAAACAGCATTAATTAGGAGAGAAGTGACGTGAGAAGCTATCCAAACAACGGCTATTTAACTGTCGCCAAAACGGGCCAATTTTCCCGTCAGTCGGACAAGCGAAAATGTCTCTATCAAGTCGTGCGAAAACTTTCAAGTTTTGCAACTTTCCAATTGTAATCAAAAACTGCCCTAAATCGCTGAAATTCTTTGTGCAGTTTTACCGGTAAGATCAAGTAAAATTTTTAACTTTTAGAGCTAATTTTTCTGTTGCAGAGTTTTTGGTTTCTCCTTTTCCGGCGTTCAATTTGAAGAAGATGGAAAACATTTCAGTAAAAAGGTGGCCAAAATCAAGGGTGCCCTTCTTCTGCTGGTCAACGCCTTCTGCATCTTCTGCAGTCTGGCGATGTTGGCAGTGAACATCGTGTTCTCCTTCTCGCTAACAAAGGCCAAGTCTCGAGGCCAGCTGATAACCGGAATTTCCTGCCGCTGAGTCGAACACCACCACCACTGCTATTACCGCCGACAGTAGTAGCACCAGCCCCGTCACCACCAGCAATCTGATACTCTACGAGCTAACCTACGGCCTGGACGAGTTTCTCGACAGTTTCACGCACTTCAAGCCAGTGCTGCAGATGATTCTGCAGTCCATTGTGTACATCTTCCTCACCGACTACCTGCTCGTCCACCCGTTTAGTCTGCTCTGCGGAGGTCGAATTGTGCGGGACATCGCCGCCGTGCCGTTGATTCGCGAAGTGGACGCCAGCAAGTGGTTTCTCCTGCGAGTCATCCTCTTCTCCAGTGGGCTGCACCTGATCCAAAGTACCATTGGCTTTTGCGTCTTCAACGGCCGCCACCTGAGGCAGTTCTACCGATGGGCGTTCACGGCCGGCTACCAGCTGTCCGAAGATGAGGAGTACATCACCAAGCGGAGCGTCTTCATTATTCTCATCTACCCAGCGTACTACCTCTTTGAGAGCATGATCACCTTTCTCTTCATCTACGTGATGATGGTCTTCAGGGGCTGTGTCCGCAAGATTATCGATGGCGATGGCGGGGAGGAGAAGGGTAATAGAGGAAGGCTGCTGGAGGAGGCCGAGGAGGCGGCAGGTGTGTCGGGCAGCAGACTGGTGGACAGACTGCAGACGATTCGACAGCAGCTGCTGGAGTTGAGCCAGCACTTCAAGGCGATCATCAACCGACTGTCCTTTCCCCTGACCACGCTCCACCTGATCAACATCTACCTGATCATCTGCTCCCTTTGCTACCTGATAGTGCCCTCCTCCCGGTACCGCTTCTACAGTGGCATTGTCTTCAACTTTGGCATCTTTGCCCTCACTCGAATGCTGATGGTCTGCTACGCTGGCGGTTTGGTCACTCGAGAGATGAAGAACCTCAAGGCCCAACTAACTCGCATCATTCCAAAGCTGCAAAACAAAAACGGCGTAGACCTGTCGTGGACTGCAAAGGAGGTGAAGGAGATCAAGCGGCTGAAGAAGAAGTTCACCGTGACCACTATTTGGGGCAGCCTGTCAGTGGATCCGACGGCCATTTGGAAGATGTTGGGCTTCTCGCTCAGCTACGTAATCATGCTAATTCAGACAGAAGACTACCAAAAGTTTGGTATTAGTACTACTACTACTAATTAGATAAAAGTAATTGTACGACATGTTAGCCTATGTACCGAATTTAGTAATTGGCAACACCAATATATTCAGTTGTTTACTTGGAGAAAATAGATATAATGTATACTAATAAAAGTTAATTAACATTAATCCAGGAGAGTGCCAATTATTTTATTGCGCGTTTATTATTCTACAGAAGGTCATCACTAAAGGCGACAGCTTTCTCGCAAAAAAGTGAGCTGCGCACTTTTTCTTGCTTCAAAATGTTTCATTTTGACCGAAATCTGTTTAGAAAACTACGATCAACTAAAATTGTCGATAATTTGTCAGCAATGCTGGGCAAAGGAGGCATTTCCGTGGGACATGCTGATGCCTTTGCTGGCAATGCTAAGAAGGGCGACTGTCACTTATCACTTTCATCATCACTACCTTCGTCATTTCCCATTACCATTCTCAACTGTCCTAAATCGCTGAAATTTTTTGTTCAGTTTTATCGGTAATTAGCGTTTGTAAAAAAGTATTTATTTTTACCTCTTTGGTTTTAGATTATTTGGCTACTCCTTCACTGGAGTCACCTTTGAGGATGGCAACAAGT
The DNA here is from genome assembly GCA_024499935.1 of Tyrophagus putrescentiae. Classification (NCBI taxonomy): domain Eukaryota; kingdom Metazoa; phylum Arthropoda; class Arachnida; order Sarcoptiformes; family Acaridae; genus Tyrophagus; species Tyrophagus putrescentiae. The sequence continues at coordinate 2,054,911 of JAMZRA010000008.1, forward strand.
CCGATCAAAAGCTGGAAACGACTGGCAGCAAACGCGGCCCACTACTTTTCAGCATTGTTATGATGGGCATCAGCGCATCAGCCACAATTTTTGACCTTTTCCTTCTCCTTTTCGCCGGCTACTACATGACCAACACAACGATTGAAACGAACCCAGCAGGAAAAGTTGGTCATGATCATCACTTCAACGAGAGCTCCAGTGTCTTTCTCACTGAGGTATCCTTTGGCATTGACCAGTACATGTCCATCTTTGCGCACATGAAGCCGATCCTGCGCAGCATCCTCCAGGCGCTGATTTACATCTACCTGCTGGACAACCTGCTGATGTACCCGCTGAACCTAGTGTACGGCGGCCGATTGGTGCAGCTGATCGCCACCATACCGAACATCAGAGTGATTGATCGCTCCCGAGGATTTGCCCTCCGCCTACTGGGCGGCATGTCCCTCCTCAACCTTTCCTTCAGCCTGATCGCCTTTGCACTTCTTAATCGAAAGTTTTTCCTGTACTACGCCGGCGTGGTGCTCGGTCTCCACAGCAGCATGTCCGCCGTCGAGGTGTTCAATGTGAAGCACAGCACACTGGCGCTTGCCCTGTACCCGATCTACTTTCTAGTGGAGTCCATGGCCACCTTTCTCTTCATCTACGTGATGCACGCTTTTAAGCGAAACGTAGAGCTTCTAAGGGAACAGATGGAAGAGGGCAAGGGCGAGCACCTGGGCGAGACGGAGCTGCTTCACCTGAAGGTGCGTCTGCTGGAGCTGAGCAAGCTCTTCCGCCGACTGCTCGCCTACTTCAGCCTGCCGCTGACGGTGTCCTCGGTGGGCAACGTCTACCTCCTCATCACCTCGGCCTGCTTTCTGATGGTGCCCAGCGAGAAGACGCGCTTCTACACCGCCATCATCCTCAACTTTGGCTCCTTCGGGGTGATCCGCCTCTTCTCCCTCTGCCTCAACTCGACGCTGGTCACCCGAGAGTACGCGGCGCTGAAGGCGGCCATCGCCGAGCGGAAGGTGGTCAGTGGTGGCCGGTGGAGCACCGAGGAGTGGATCGCCTACACGGAGATTCGCCGACTGAAGAAGAAGTTCAAGGTGAACATCTGGCAGACGTACAGCCTCAACCACTCGGCCATTCTCACGCTGCTCGGCTTTGCGCTCAATCAGATTGTCGTCCTCCTGCAGACGGAAAACTTTGCCGACACTGTTGTACAGCGGCAGAACAACAGAGAAGCTCTGGCTGCAATGGCTGCCTCAAGCCGTAATGATTCATCCACTTGAAATGTGTGTTTGTTTGTTTGTCTGTTGTGTACAAATGCAACCACAAACAACTAGGTCTAATCGCATGTGTAGTGTTTTGGTTTTACTTTAATGCCTTGATAAAGGAAAATACACGAAGCAAGCAGAGATCTACACCAGCAGCAACGTACACGTGAACGCTGCTGAATCGGAGGATCGCGTAATTTCCAGCACATCAAAATCGGCGAAGCTAACACTGTGTTTCGTTGCACTTGCGTAATGGAGGAGGTTCACACTGGTACACTATCACCGTTGATAAGAGACTGCATCCAGAGATCGGCTAGTTGATCTGGCCTAAAATACAGAAGAAAAAGAAGAAGAGGCTTTGAAGCGTCAACGCTTTGATGCGACTGTTTCTATGCACCAATGCAACGGGGTGCTTAGTCTGAAGATGATAAGAGGCACTTTTTCGATGTCGTCTGAGGCGGCACAGCTACAACTATCAATATCAAAACCTTATTTGGATAAGAGTACATGCAGTTGTTCAGGGTAAATTAAGAACAAGCAGCTCGCACATACACTGCTGACAATGGCGGCATCATTTCAGATGTTCACACATCTTAATCTAGTAACCATAGGTGGTAATAGATGTGTTTGGACATATCTAGCAACTCCGGTGGTGACTATTATTAAAGCCGATAAAAGAATGATCAGCGTGATAGGGATGAAAGCGACCAGATGAAAGCGGTCACTGGCGTGATGATGATGATGATAAAGTACGTACATGACCAAACGACGTCAATCGGCGGCCAGGGTCTAGACGGACCAGGTCCTGTGAGTTCACAAAAAAACACAGCATCTGTGCAAAATGTTCTCGATAACCGATCAGTAGATTCAGCATCAAACATCAAGTGCCTCCTATCAGTCTTCTTCTTCAGGCTACAGCATTTTATGCTTTCTCGCCTCTTGGCAACCAAACACGTCAATGGTGGCTGCAAACACTGTTTGATTAACTGTGGAGATCGTTGTTCGTTAGATGAACGCTATTATAAAAGGATCGTCATGAGACTGCAGCTCCTCAGAAACACATTGCTTGTAATCAACTTGCAACGACAAGTTTACTCGATGAAAAACAACAACATGAATTGCCTCTTCTTCTATTTTTTGCAACATTTACTAACTCACATTGAGTGTTGCTTCCATCTCACCTAAGAAACTCCTACTCCATTTCACCTGCTTGAAATGAAAATTCTGACATTGAATATTCTTCTGTTCGTGCTTCTTCAGATCATCATCGCCTTCTCATCGTCACCAGCTGATGCTAGATCAGTTGGTTACAGGGGCGGAAAACTAGTCAAAAGAAAACAAAGAGTGAGTAACTTTTTTGTATTGTGCTTTGTTCAGTTTTAACTTAATAATTAATTACAGTATTTTTCTCACGTTGAAAACATACGTTCTATGCGAGAGGAGATCAAGCCTCTGATGTTGAGGAAGCGTTCACTACAGCAGTATTTTATCATTAAAAGCAACAAAAACTTCACTTCATAAACCTAATTTATCTTCATTTCCTAAACCAATGTTTCAAACTTTAACTTCAATTGACTTCTTGATTGACACTTTTTTAAAGCTTGATTTTACATTTTTGAAATCATTCTGTAAAAAATGCAATAAAGTAAAATGTTTAAAACTAAAAACCGATCATTACCTGAAAACTAAAACTAAGAAAAGTGTAGAGAATTGGGTTGAGAAAGCTGTTGGCCATAGAGAGCCACTTGAAGATAATGTAGGTGGTGATGAAAAGGTTAAACTTGAACTCAGTGCAAAACTTGAGCAAGTCATACTCGAGAAGGTACTGGTACAGCTTGACAGGCATCCAACAACAGTCGTAGAGCACTACCAGAGCGCAGATTAGCTTCATAGTCTAGGCCATTTGACGTTTAAAAATATAATTCAAGTTGTTACAAAAATTGAAAAACCTCTTACCTTCATCCGATTCCTAGTTGGTTTTCCTTTTTTAGTGTTTCCATTTTCCGAATTCTGCGAACAGAAAAGTGGTTTCAGCTTAAATTAATCTTTGGCTTTTGCACAAACAGACTCCTTTCTCCTCTCCACAGTGGACCGCACTTTCAATGGCTCGATCATCAGCCCTGATCTTGCGAGCAATCGCCAGGTAGCAGGCAGTGATGACGATGGTCGGTATGATGAAGGTCAGCACCAGGTTGACGTTCATAAAGAGGCGGCGAGTGAAGGGCTGCGCGTTAAAGTAGCAGATCACATGTGACTCGTAGACGCCGTCACCGTCATCCACCGAAATCGGCCTGATGTCCATGTAGCGCAGGGGAATGGCCGCGTAGACGGCGCCCAGCAGCCAAACTAGAAGGAGGCGTGCTCGACCGGCGTGGGCTCGGCTGAAGCGGTGCAGCGCTGAGAAGGGCCTCACCGTGGCCATGTACCGGTCGAGGCCGATCAGCGTCAGCGAGGTGGTGTTCACGAAGACGGCCAACAGCTGGGCGCCCTGCGCCACCGGACAGAGCCATCGGGGGTAGACCCACTTGCGGAGAATTAGGTTGCTGTAGGCGAAGGCAGGACAGAAGACGCCCAGGATGAGGTCGGCCACGGCGAGGGAGACCAGCTGCTGGCGCAGGGCTGACCGGGCGCAGGTGCCGCCTGGGGTCAGCTGAAAGGCGATCACCAGAAGGTTGCCCACCAGGGAGAGGGCCGCCGTGAGGGCGTACACGCTGATGAGGACAATCTGCACGCGGTCGTCCAGTAGCTCAAGTTCATCGGAACGATAACAGCTGAAGTTGGTGCTGAAGTTGGTGTTGGCCAAGTTGGTGCTGTTGCTGAATAGAGTGCTGCCATTCTCCTCCGCCTCGAAGATGTACTCATATTCATAAATGCTGAAATTGGTTTCAGGTACAATTGCTGGTGTTACCATTTTATACAAAAAAAAATTTAAGCTTTTTGCTGTGTTTGGTTTGAATAGTGGAAAAGTTTTTGAGCTGTTCGCAAGTGAATAATCAATTTTTCGGCTACTGATTTTTGCCGCTAGCTAACATCTGTACTGCAACTTTGAGGTTGTGAGTGTTTAGATTTTGCAGAATTTGCATTTTTTTGTAGCGGAACATACGCAAATACTAAAGTGAGCAAAGCTACAGGCCGCACAACTGAATTTATGACCACAGAACAGATGGCCACTGTGTTTGATTGAATGAGCATTCTTTGATTGGCAAAAAGAAAATAAATTGTGCTTTGACTTGCATGATCACAAAAGTGGTATTTGACCTTGCAAAACAGAGGTTTATTTTGAATCAAAGTTCACAAAATGGTCTGTCAGCAGTTTGAAAACAGCAAAAAACCTCCAAACTTCAGAGCTAATGAGCTTTAATAAAATAAAACAAAAAATAAAAAATCGGCAAAAGCAAGCGGCGAAGGTGGCGCACGCAGGCGGTGAGGTGAGGAGGCGACAAGAGCAAAACAGCAAAGCAGCAGCAAAATTCAAAGACAAAAGCAGTTAACGCGAGCACACGCCCAAGACAAGGCCTTCCCACCACCTCCTCCTCCTCCTGCCCCTCCTCCTCACTGCTTGTTGGGCGGATTGACCAGCTTGTTGCCCATGTACAGGCTGATTGACTTGACCTTGTTTTTGGTCAGGGCGTTCATTATCGAGGCGAATTCATTCTTATCGGAGTTGGTCGACTTCTCCTCGGCGTTCAGTCGCGAGGGTGGGGCTGCGGCCTTGCTGTGGCCTCCGCCTGACTGCTTGCCCAGCATCGAGTGAGCAGGAGGTCGAGATCCACCTCCTCCTCCGCCTCCTCCAGCACCGGCTGGCTTTCCACTGGGAACTCGCATTTGCTGCTGATGCGACTGCTGCTGCTGAACCCCTGAGGCCTGAGATGCGACCTTGAGGGTGCTTCGCTGTGCCATGCCCTTCTTGTTCGCCACTGAACTGGATCCGCTGCGACTCTTGCTGCCCTCGTATTCGTCGTCGTCGTTGTGCTGGGCGCACTGCACCACTACAAAGATGAAGAAGATGGCCAGTAGCACCAGGAGGCCAATCAGCGAGTGGTGGTCGGTGGTGGCCAGCGCGTGCATCAGTGTGGGAAACACCGGCAGTACCATGATTGAACCGAAGAAGAAGAACGCTGTTCTGGCTGTCTAAGGAGAGAGAGATCGAGAGCTCAGGCCTAACGAGGTGTACGGTTGATGTTGCTTGAAATACGTCGACAAAAACTGAAAAATAGTACTTTTTGAAAAAAGAGATTTGCCTTTATTTAAGAATTGTTTAATTTTTACAAGGCAAAAAAGTTCTGTTTAGAATTTTTTCTGCAACTTTTAATTCTGAGTCGCGAGATGGCGGATAATTCTCAATAAATTAAAAACTTTTTAATTCAAACCAAAGAACTTTGAATGATTTGTTGGAACAAATGATTTGTGTAGCAAAATCTTTGTGGACATCACTGGCACACAAACTGTTAGCAACAAAACTGTTAGTAATCATCCTCTAATTTTACTTGGCGGGTCACCCATTGATAAACAAAACAAACAAACCATTTTGTTTTCGATTCAGTATGTTAATTGCTTAGTTATTTTTCTCAAGAAAAGTTTTTAGCTTTGGAGATTATAGCTTTGCTAAACTTTTCAGATGCTTTCATCAGTAAATAAAAAATAAAGTTTTACAAGTAAAACTTGCTAGAACTTTCATTTTCTGAATTACCGAAAATATAATAAGAAGCTCTACACTGAATACCAATGAGGATTATGCTGCTTAGTAAGGAATATTTTTTGGAAATACTATTGCAAATAAACTTAATACCTTGTCAATTGTAGATTGCTCAGAACTTTGGCAATTAAAAAAGAATGACAATTTTGTCATTAAAAAATACAAAATAAAATGCCATGTCATTAGCAAGATACTAAAAACGTTTTTACTATATTAAGAAAGCGAATTAATTAGCAAAATTAAAACAAAGTGGAAGCAATGAGACCTCATAAAAAGAAGTTATTTTATGGACTGCACTGTATAAGAGAGAACCCATTTTTCTACAATAATAAAAGTCTAACGGTGAGAGAGGATTCAGTGTGGTGACAGTGTGAAAAAGGCAAACCTGAACAAGTGCTCTCTCTCTCTCTCCCTCTCACTTTCTGCTAATAGCCGAACGGGGATTGTCTGTTCTTGGCAGTAAAAAGAGCCGCCATTTGGCGGTATTTGCAAGTGTCTTGCAGTTGTTTCTGCAGTGCGCCTGTGCGACTGACTGAAGCTGACTGAACACGCTGACTGAAGCTCAGCACCGAAGATTGCCGACCAGACGTAAACAGACGGCGAATGGAGAGAGAATACACAGGTCGTACAATAAGTGAATACTTTGCAGTGCAGTGCTGTCCGTGACGCCCGGTGGAAATTGTGTTGGTGAGGGAATGTGACTGCTGCTGGGCCATTCAATCCACTGCATTGCTTCACTTCACTGCCAATGCCTTAGCTGTCCACATGGTCTTCGGACGCTGCCGTTGGTGCTGCACTGTTTAGGCGGCCAACACTAGTTAGCTGTTATCTCCAGTTGTCCACCAGCATTGAACAAGTGCCAACTGTCTTCTGTTTCAACGTCTGTCTTCCGCTTTTTAAAGGTATGTACAATCTCTATTTTCCTTTCACTGATCAACAGTGCCACTCTATTTTTGCCACACATCTCCTTGTTTTTGCCAATTAGAATCTGCTCTATTAACCTGTTTCTTATTCATTGTGTGATGATGCAGTGAGTCACTTCCGGAATAACTTTTCATCTTGCAAAGTTGCCGTTGAAAATTCGTTGTATCACGCACTGCACATTAGTAGTGATCTTTATTCTTAGTCATTGCTCGAAACTGTCAAGCTCATTAGCAAAACTTATCAATTGTCAACAGTCACTGTTTACATTACTCAGCAGGACAGTTGCCCTACACATAAAGCAAAAAGATAACTCTTTTTGCAGTTTTTGTATTCTAAACGAAAAAAGCCTTTATAATTTTCAAATTCTTTAGTTTTCTTCAAGGCATTTAGTCTTAACTTGTTCAATTTTCTTTTTCATTATTTTTGCCCTACCTGACTGCCAGCGATTTATGAATAATTCATTACACTTTCGTAATCATATGAGATATCTGCTCAGTTCTTAATTATTAATTTAAGATTTGCAAACGAAAGAAGTAGCTTACCCTTCGATCAACACTTCTTGAATCACGCAAGTTGGGGTGGCTACTACTTTTAACAAAAAAACTACTATTCTAAAGTATTTCACATTTTACATGTTTTCTATTGCTTTTCCGGCATTAATCTTGTTATCATCTAGCAGTTGACATACTCATTTATAGCATTTCACTTCCTAAATGTTTTTTATAAATGTACACTTTATAAATTTACTTCTTGATCAATCGTTTCTTTTTGCTTTGTACAAAAACTATGGTTTGCAAATAAATGTCAAAGAATGTACAGTGCAGAATGTTCAAAGAATTTAAAATAAATGTAGGCAAAAAAAGTAAAGTATTTTTGACGTCTTTATTCAGGTAAATTGTTACATCAAAGATGTAAATCTTTTTTGCATGATTGAAAACGTTCCGCATGAGTGCTATCTTTCAAAATAAAAAAAGTTTTAATATTAGACATTCTGATTACATTTTAGCAAATCATTTTTCAATTGAATAAGTTTTATACGTAGCTTTTTTGTTAAATTGTTTTACACAAAATATTTATTTTATGTTTACTTATGCAAATTTTATTTATTAGCAGTTATGCATCCAAAGTTTAACTTTTGCGTTTGTTTAAAAAATAGTTTTTTTAAAGTTTAAACTGGTTTTTGGTTAAAACTCAACTTACTGTTTCTGTCAAGTTTTTCTCTAATGCAAAAATTTAGACATGTTTAGAAAAAGAATTTTTGTCATGTTCTGTGATTAAACGTCAAAAAGATTCTGTCAAAACGTTAGAAAAGTCTGAGCTTATTAATTTTCGTTTATGGTTGCGTTATTAAATTTTATTTTTTTATTTCATAAATTTCATTATACCTATTTATGTGCAATGGCTGTTAACTCTCATGGGTAAATGAGTTGTGCAACTATACTGCATCTCAGCAGAATAATTTGCATACGTGTTGGAAATTTTCAAGTGTTTCTATTTTAAAAGCGTAAAAGGAAGCGCTATTGTGAACTTTTGAAATTCAATGAGTTGAACTTGTAGTTGAAATTTTTGTGCAAAACCAAATCATTTATTTAAGAGTCAATTTTTATTCAACTGAATTTTTAAATTGAAATGGTCCATTCACAAATCTAATTTTGTTTTTCAGTTGTTTTTTGCATAAGTTTGAAGAAAACATAAAACAGAATGTAGTTATTTTATCTAAACTGCTGTAATTTATCAAAAGTTAACAATTTTTGTAATGTCAATTACATATCAGAAAAAGCAAACAGATTAAGTTTCATAGTGATTAATTTTGTTTGCAGTTAAAATTACCTTTTGCCTTTCACCTTGTAGCAGAATAGTAATTTAAACATTTCATTTAGTGAGCATCTTTTTATTTACACTATATTTTTTGCTTATATTTAGATTGTAAATAATTTACTTTAACTAAACAGATGTTTTGAATCTGAATTACATTTGATTTCGTTTGTTTTTGTTTAGGTAATAATTTTTAGAGCTAAAAGATAAATATGTTCTCTTGAGACAAGAAATATTGTGAATACGCAATTTAGATGTGAGTTAAGGTGAGAGTGAGTCGAATTTTCTCATTTATTGGCTCTCGTATTATTCCTATATAAATTGTCATTTTTTTGTTAAATTCTTGATCTCAGCTTGTGGAGCAGCTAAAATTGCAGTTTTTGCTTTAAAATAAAGTTAAAGAGCTAGGCAAGGACCGTATGTGGGCTTTAAGGAAAATTCGGTGTACTTTTAGTTTTACAAACGATCGAAGTTGCCAAAACATAAAATTTTGCATTTTTTTAAGTTCATTTGTTTGTAAAAATAAAAGTATACCGAATTCTCCTTAAAGCCCACATACGGTCTTTGCCTAGCTCTTTAACTTTATTTTAAAGCAAAAACTGCAATTTTAGCTGCTCCACAAGCTGAGATCAAGAATTTAACAAAAAAATGACAATTTATATAGGAATAATACGAGAGCCAATAAATGAGAAAATTCGACTCACTCTCACCTTAAACTAAAATGAATTGCTTTGTCTATGTTTGTAAAAAACATTATTTTTCAAGTAATATAAAAGATTAAGTAGGATCAAATAAAGGTGCTTTTGTAATGATTAAATGAAAATGTTCATTTACTTTGTAAAAAAATATTTTGATAATATTCAAGTGCCGTGCAAGTTAAATATGAGTATTATTACTTTGTTTTTGTGACAAACTGAGGTATGTAGAATTTTATGAAGATTCTTCTTTAATAGCTCTATTGTACAATGAAATCTAATTGTCCGGTTTGATGAATCAGTATTCAGAATCGGTATTTTTTATTGTTCACTTTTATACTATGCTTTTTAATTTAGGTTAGTCACGTTTTTATTAATAATAAAATAATTGCATAATATATTATTAAAAACTCAGGGACACATTTATCTCTTTTATCAGTTAAATTACACCAGAGTCAACAACAAAAAATATTTTCATTTACTCTTTTAGATGTGTGCTGTTTTATCAAACTGCCCCCAGTGTGCCGGCAACTGGCTGCTGTACAATAGCCAGTTTGTTATTTTATGACAGTCACTTTGCATGCCTGATTGTTGATTGTTTTCTGCACGTTTTGCAGGCACCAACACTGCTGAATGTGCTTCTTTGCAGCATCGTTCTGATGAGCACTCAAGGACAGCCATTGCATTTTCGTTACGCGACTATACTTTTTTGAAATTTCCCACTCGGTGAAACAGTGGCGCATCAGTTTGACAGAAACAGTGAAAAAGTTTCACTAGTATGTAGTTTTGCCCTTACTTGATGTAATAAAATGCCACTAGCTGAGTATTTTTAAAATCCAATAAAACAAATAGTCATGCTGAGAATGTATAAAACTTGTTTTTGGTTTGTTTTAACAATTAATCGACAAGTCGCAACGATACATTTACTAGACAGTGTTCAGCAAAGCATAATGGGTATGTGAACCTTTTAAAATAGCATTTTAAGTATTCAGTTCACATTTTGCAAAGTTGTAACTTTTTTTGTGCTGGCATCAGTGTTTCATTTTTCAACTTTAATTTTTTTACAAAACGATTTAATTTTTAATGAATTTATACGATTTTTTAGCTAAATAAAGTGCTTTTATCAATGTTGTTTGATAGTTTTGTAAAATTTTATAGTTTTTTACATTGAAAGACTAAATTTTACTTTTGCTTTTGTTGTTAATTTAGAAAACCATTTATTAGTAGATTATATTTTATGATTCTTTGCGCAAAAATATATGAAACTAATCAACATCATTTTTGTTTTGTTTGCATAATGCTTAGTTTTTGCAGAAATGTTTTTTATTTCTATTTTTGCTAACTTTTTTTGGTTGAACAAGTTGAGCTGATTGCACTTGCAATTGTATTTTATTTCAGTTTTGCTTAAGCATTGTTCTTTTTCATTATTGTGTGATGTTTCTACTATATTTTTGTTAGTTACAGCGAAACATTTTTTACTTGTAATAAATGACATTTTGTGTTCATTTTTTATTCCATGACTAGTGTTTAATAAAAAATTTTGTTTTTGTGATTAATTTACTTTTGAAAGTTTCTAAATATTAATTAAAGTTTGTGATCAAAATCCTTTAAGCTTTTGAGTACCACTTTTGAGTGAGTGCCACTTTTTAATTTATGATTGCTACTATGATTTTGTTATTATCAGTTTGTTCTAGATAAAAATTAAATTTTTTAACTACTTTATTATCAAAATACAAATTAAATATCAGTTTATTTATATAAAGTTTTTGTTTTTCAGAATATTTTATTGAATTTTTATATTATTTTCATGATTTTGTTATTCTGAGTTTGGACATATTTTGTATAAACAACTAAAAAATATGATGTAGTACAGCCTTTTTATACTTTACAATACAAAGCCTGGTTAATGCTCTACTGAATTAACTAAGCAATTAATTATAAATTTGTTGCATTGTTTCAACTTGTTTTTTATATTTTTAATTTTTTTGTATTATTTTGTCATTTTATGTTTGAAAATAAAAATGCTCATTTATTTTGACGCTTTGTTTTTTATTGATTTTAAACTTAAATTTAAAAAATAGTTATAACGGGATTCAGTGTAAGTTGATCATAAACAATAATTTGAAATAGTTTTTTATCTGTATTTGTCTAAACACTGTATTATATTAGTTTTTAGAAAGGTAGATGCATTCAAATATTAAAAATCAAATGCGTTTTTTAGAAAATTTTTTTTATTTGAGCATTTTTATTAGTGGATCACTACATATTGTTTATTGAAATTTTTGTTGCAAATTTTTGTTGAATTGTGTTTTTTAATTATAACATTTACAAATTAACTGTTTAAAACTTTCAATTAACTAACGTTTTTGCATACATCAAAAAAACTTTTATTGTCAAACCACAAACAGCGGTTGAATAAATGTTTATGAACCATATTAATCAAGTCCGTTTGTTCAGGTATTTTTGTTCCGGCTTGATAAAAGCTAATTTTGACTACTTTTCTTGTAGTTGTCTCAATTTTGTTCAAATTTATTTTGTGCACTCGGACAAGCTGTCGTATATTATAAAATGGAACAACACACACAGAAATATGGGTCAAATGGATTTGATAGTTGGTAAATTCGTCAAATTGGTTTGACCGTTATGTCAAAAATATTTGACTTTTTTGGCTAGAATTTTACACACTGGAAATCAAGCCTATTTGACTTTTCGGTCAAATAGGCTTGACTTTTGAAAAAAGAATTTTTCTTGCATTGACTCCTTATGAACCGACCTCCAATCATCTTAAACTGGTCCAACTCTTGCACTCCCACTCCTTACTCTCCCTCATGCACCCTATTAACTTCGAAAGAAACTCCTTTGCATCTAAAACTTTGGGACTCGAACTGGGGACCTAAGCTGTCTAACACCTATGCTGCTACTAGTTACACTAACAACCCTAGTTTCAAATAGCCAAGCAACAAAAACCCCTTTAACCTAACTCAAAAAAATTGTTTTAAAAATAATTTTTTAGGTTATTTTTGCCTTAAATAATCATTAACGATGTTTGAGGAACCCAAAACCTATTCTTAGGATAGTTCAAGCGATGAAATTTTGTGTGCCTATTTACATCCGTGCTTTTCAAAACTTTGGGCAATAGCATCCGTTTATGCAAGTTAAGCTCAATTTTATTTACTTCTAAGAATTGGCGTTTGTTGACATCATGTCAGTGTTAAAAAATCATAAAATTGACTAAGAGTCTCAAACTAAAGAATTTAAATGAACCAAATCTTTATCAACATTTTTTTCAAATGTAAATCAGATATATTTGACTTGATTGAAATAGTTCAAATACATTTGACTTCCGAAAAACGAAAAATTTTAAGTCCAAAAACAAGTCAAACATATTTGAACTATTTTGGTCAAATCAAATATATTTGACTTTTCAAAACTTAATCTTGCTAGTCAAATATATTTGACCACAAGTCAAATCTGTTTGAACGTCAGGTCAAATATACTTGACATTTTAATTCGAACTTCAAAAAATCAAATCTAGTTGACTGGAATCAAATAGATTCGACCTTATTAGCTATTGTCAAGCCAATTTGACTCATATTTCTGTGTGTGGAATTATATCAAATACACTACTGCGCTTCTTTGATTTTTTTTGTCGATTGGTTAATAAATAAAAGAATGTTTGAGAATAAGTTTTAGTTTTACAAATGCGTTTAGAATAAATAGTCGCAATAAATCACACACCAGTGACATTAAAAATGAAAACAAGAATATTCATTGAAAAGTTGTAAAAGAATATTGCAATTAAAAATAAAAGATTTTCAATTACTTGTCTTGAGATAAATGATGCCATTTTTAGAAATCATGTCAAATTGAAATTTTATATTTTCAAAACGCATATTCCAGTAAAAATTTTTAATCTGAGAAAAAGTATAGGAAAGAGTTGATCAACATTTAATTTTCTCTAAAAAATCAAAGTGTAATCAGACAAATCACGCTATAAGCGGTTTGCGTAGATTTATGCATCAGATTAATTGCATTTTATTATGTTTTCAAACTTTTATTTAAATTTTTTTTAATTTTCCAGTCGGCTAAACTTGTGCACCGGTTTACTAGCTCATCTAAATCTTCATCATTATGTCATCTTCATTGACTAGCAAGCCTTATCAACAATTAAGTAGACTCCTGCTGAACAACCCGAACATGTGTTTCAATTGGAGCTTCACTGGCAATCGGACACGCTCAAGTTCAGCTCCTCCAGACGGGTCTTAAGAGACTGTGCACTGACTGGATGTGTCTCAACTGATAGTTTAGCAATTCAAACTGAAAAACGCCTTTTTTCAATTGGCATTTGTGATAGTAGCAATAAATTCTTTACTCATCTGACGCCTTTTCCACTAGCTGATGTAAACTCAAGTGAACAACGACTTGTGCTGCCGTTCCAAAAGGTAATTATGCAAGGTTTTGCTTGCTTGATTTTACAAAAAAAAATTTTAACTAGAGAAATAGTTTTTTGTAGGGCAACGTTAAAAGGTGTTGACAAAATGAGCTGCTAGATATGCTGATGACTTGAATTAGGCTTTTTGTACGGTTATTCTTTATAGTTAGCTTTCAAAATATGTTTTCAGTTTCTATATTGATTTTTTGTATTTTTATGAAAATCAGTTATGAATTTGCCCAATTTAATCATTTTTATTAAATAAAATTTTTTTCTTGTCTAGACATCATTTGTGCCAAACTACAACTGTGGAAACAGGATAACCGCAGCGTCTGTGCATACTAGATGCGCCATGCATCGCTTAGCTCACTGCTTATCGAGCCGATCTTCATCTCTACTTCACTTGACACCGCCAAATGCTCATCATTTTGCCATCATCACAGCGCATTCGATAAACAGGCAGTTCCATTCAACTAGCGGAAATGGAGAACAGAGCCCAACGGCGCCCCAAAATGAGGCCCCCTCGTCATCGACAACTGAGACCATTCAAATTCCGGTCACATTTGAGCATGGCCATTTTAAGCTGTACTTCTTTGATCGCTACGAGGCCATCCTTCACTACTGGCAGCCAATTGAGGTGCTTTTTGAAACTCTGAAACTCGAAATTTTTCCCAGCGCCAAGTGGCAGCGCGTGGGCACTGACTTGAAACAGATTCAAAAGTTTCGCATTTACAATCAAGAGGAATTCAAAGAGGCCAGCTCTTTGAGTAGTGACAGCACCTCTTCTTCTTCTGTTTCCACTGACACTAATCCCGCCAGTGCCGGCCCAATGGAGGTGCCGCCGAGCAGTTTGCCCCAATCGACACAACACTTTCGCCTAGCGCCAACAATGCCATTCGGTTATCTGTTTGTAGCACTGAATCCATCGAGAATTCAACTAAAAGGCTACAGCAGTGAGGAGAAAGGTCAAAGCTCGGTGATATTTCAATTTAAACTCAATGCTGAGACCTTAAAGCGAATAGTAGAGTGGAGTCAGAAGAACAGCGTTGTCTCAAGTGGAGTCAGCGGTGGAGCCTCTTCGATGGTGCCGGCCAAGGCGGCGACGTTTGCCAAGCACGAGCTGATGGTACAGTTTTGTTTTCAGTTTGATTTATATTTCAACTTGCAAACTAACTGTCTTTGTTTTTGTTTGAAATAGTTTCTGGAACAGGAAAAGAACAACTTGCGTACCAAGTTTGAGCCTATGCAAGTTGAATTCAATCGCCTTGTTTCCTATGCCAAAATCGATGCTCACAGGCGCTTCAAATTAGGTGGCCTCTTTCTCCTAAGTGCTCAATTAGGCTTTGTCGGACGGCTGACTTGGTTTGAGTACTCTTGGGACATCATGGAGCCAGTCACCTTCTGCCTGACATACTCAATGATGGTCGCGTAAGTGCACGTTTTGGAAAAGTTGATGGACATTGTCTGTCACGGAATTTCTTCCGCGAAGATGAGAGAGAAAGAGGAGAGAGATGGGCACGGGCGCTGGTGTTGGTCCGGTAGAAAGAAGAGAGGCACGGGCGCGTACGATGAGCGAAATGTTTAATCGGTAGAGGGTGAGGGGAAGGGGTAACAGATATGAAGTAGAAGTAGGTGGTGAGGGCCGCTCAGGGCGATGGGCGCAAGGGCTCGGGAGCCAAAGACAAGGGCTCGGGCACGGGGCACGGGGCACGGGCACGGCACGGGCCGGCGAAGATGGCGCGCACGGCAGCCGGCCAGGAGCGCTGTTGGCGCCGGGCGCGTCAGACGGACTGCCGCTCTAATGCTCGCTGAGTGCCCTAATGCTCGAATGCTGAAGACGGTCTGGGCGCCGCAGGCTTATATGCTTTCTTGGGACGGTGAGGGCACGTGGGGCGGTGAGACGACGCGAGGGAACGCTCTCTCACGTTCACGTCATCTGATAGCTCACAGGCAAGGTGCTGAGCAGCAGCCAGGCGATGACTCAGCCAGCCGCCGCTCCATGCTCTGGAGCCTTCTCGAATGGCCTCGTCAGGGGCCATCACCTCAAGGAAAATTCCTTGACACTCTGCCCGCCCGCCATCCGACTCGACTTCGAGGAGGATCAGACGACGGCACGGCTCGGGGCACAAGGCGCGTAAGTTGACGTAGAGTCCCGAGACGATGAAGGAGTCCGCTTCACTGTTGGACTGGGACAGGCAGCACAGGTTCGCTGGGGTTAGCTTTCGGCTAGGCAGGCATCTGCTGCGTAGTCGGGCTCGAACTTCAAGGGCACAGTTCGGGGCACGGCACAGCTCGCGATGTTTCCAAACGGCAGGTAGTCCTGGTGCCAAAACTGGGGAAAGTCGCTGACGGGTTGAGTGATCAGCTTCAGGCGGCTCTTCTGGCAGGGGACACAGAGGCGCAGAACGCGGTCAATGATGCGATTGACGCGCGGGATGTAGAAGGCGTTCTTCAGCAGATCTGCTGCGAAGGGGTACGAGGCGCTGTGCTGGTCGATCAGTGTGTTGATGACCTGAATCAGGATAGCAGGGCTTGATACCAGGCCAAAGGGGAGGCGGCACATCTGGTAGACTTGCAGGTCAGGACCATCAAGCCAGAGGAAGCGCAGGTAGCTCTGGTCAGCCGGGTCGATCTCGATCTGCAGAAAGGCTTTGCTGATGTCTGCAATAACAGCAACTGGCTGACTGCGGAATCTCATCAGGCAGTCAGGCAGCTTCAGCTGCTCAGCATTTCCCTTGAAAAGCTGGTCATTGAGCGAAGGCGCACCGGCACTTGCATCAAACACGATGCGGAATCGGGTGGAAGAGCTCGTCTCCTTGATCACTTCTCGGTGCGGCAGGTAAAGGCATCATCAGCCCAGAGGCACTTGATTTGAGGCGCGGGCACTGCGTGGCCATTCTCCACGTATTCCATCAGGTGGGCACGGTAGTCGTCAGTGAGTCCCGTCCTCTCAAGGCGCTCTTGGAGACGGACTTGACGGTGCTTGGCGGACCAGAAGTTGTTCCTTGGCTTCTGTCCGGGCAAGAATGGCAATCGGGCACTGAAGCGGCCGCTCGGCATTTGCTTCACTTCGAGAGGAATCTCCGTCTCGAGCTCAGGCACAGTCAGCTCCTTGACGAGGGCGTTTGTGGGCTCGTCCACAAACGCAGCACGAAAACAGTGAGCCAAACGGTGGTTCACCTCGGCGCGGTCGGACATGTACACACGTCCGAAGAGCGTGTCGTAGTATAGTCTTCCTTCGTCGAGGGCGTCCGACTTCAACAGCAATGGAATCTCGAATCTGCCGACGATGATGTCCACGTCGGGCAGATTGTCCTGGACGTAGAGCGGCAGGCCAATGGGCGCCACCCCATTGCCCGCGAATTTGACGCGGCACATCTCAGAGAGTGAAGACGCTCCGCCGATTCCCATCACCTGATGTGCAGCTCCTCGGAAGATCTGGCGCGTGTCGGGCACCAATCGGCGCTCGATCAGTGAAACGTCGGCTCCAGAGTCCAGCAGGATTCTGATCTGCTGGCCGTTGAGCTCAGCCTCCAGGTAATGTCTCCTCACTGGCCCCTGGATGTAGGCTGTCCCAATGTTACCACACTCTTCAATGCGCTTGTTGACGTTGCGCACTACTCCGACTACGGATGGCTTTGGGCTGCAGGAGGGAGAATTGGCACGAGGGGACTGAGATCCTGAAGAAGAAGAGGCTCCGGCACCGTAGGTGAGCATCCTCGGCGCGACGGGCGGAGGGAGCTGGGCGCTTCTCGATGGCACAGGTGAGGCTCGGCGCGGAGGCAAATAGTGATTGTTTGGAGGGGGCGCCACTGAAGAGGGAGGTGAACACAGCAGCAGATGATGATTCCCATGTTGACATGAGCGGCACCGGAGTCCGAAACGTGGGCACTCTCGGTCGCTGGCACGGTGGCCTGCTCGCAGGCAGACGAAGCACAGACGCTGGCGCGCTGCCAGCTCTTTGCAACGATGCGGTCCCGGCGGGTGATTGCACTGGTCGGTGAAGTGGCCGTCACTGCCACAAAAACAGCAGGCTCGGGTCGACTGCCCGGCCGCCACTCGGCGGGGAGTCGGGCGCGCAGGGGCACGGGCACTCTGATCGGCGCTGTCGGCCTTCGGCTTCAGGCGGCCAGCGCTGATCATGTTCTCCTTCTCTCGTCGCCAGCGAGAGAAGCGCTCAAGAAGGTCCTTAAGGCTGAAGTCCTTCTTCACGAGGTCATCCGCTATCCGATCGGAGAAGCGGTCGAGGACCATGGAGTAGAGGACCTTACGAAAGTCGTCGTTGGTCGACTCGGCGGCACACTGGACGCGGTGCACGACATTGCGGAAGTCGTGCATCTTGTCGTCGTACTTGTCAGTGATGCGCGGCAGCTTCTCAATCTCCGCTTTGAGGTGCTCCTTCAGGTGCTTCGGCTCCTCGTACTCCTCGCGAAGCACCTCGCGCATCTTTGCGTAGGCCCCGGGCACGCCGATGTAAGGTGAGACGAGATCTGCGGCCTTGCCGTCCAGGTGCTCAATGAGGTGACGCACCTTGGCGGCCTCCGTTATCTGGTCATTCTGGTCCACTAGGTCGTCGAAGACGAGCTTGAATCGCGCGTATTCCTTGAATTCACCCGTGAAGCGGGGAATCTTTTCTTTCTTGAGAGGGGAACTCGGTACCAGCTGAAGAGACGGCTGCGTGGTGGCCACAGTGGCGTTGGGACCCGGCCCGCCGATCATGGGCAGGCCCCGGATCTCTCGGGACAGGTTGATCGCTTGCTGGTTTGCAGCCCGCTCCTCGTCTGACATGATGTAGCCCTTGGCGTGGAGCGCCTTGGTCACCGCGACGACCTCGCTCGCTTGGGCACCGGCTAGGACAGCGTCAGGGGTCCCGTCATTGCTGTACTCTAGGTACGCGTTGTGGATCCACCCTCGGGCAGTGTCCAATTTGCCTATGAGCTGCTCGGTGGTGAAATTGCGCATTTCGCTCATGGCGGTTCACTGTGACTCGGGCGCGGACGGGAAAGAAGCAGCACGGAGAAGAAGAAGCTGGGCACGGAGACTGCGGCACGTAGAGGAGGGCTCAGCAGAAGGGAATAGGCACTGGCACGGGAAGAGGAGGAAGCACGGGCACGGAGGAGGCACGGGAGAGGAGGAAGCACGGGCACGGAGGACGGGAGAGGAGGGCACGGAGGAGGGCACGGGAAGGGCACGGGCACGGAGGACGTCGGAGGCACGGGAGAAGGAGCGGAGAGGCACGGCACGAGGACGTCGAAGAGGGCACGGGCAGAGGACGTCGAAAGGCACGGGCGAAGGACGTCAGGAAGGCACGGCACGGAGAGGACGTCAGGAGGGCACGGCACGAGGACGTCGGAAGGCACGGAGAGAGACGTCGGAAAGGGCACGGGCTAGAGGACGTCGGGAGGCACGGGCACAGAGAGAGGACGTCAGGAAGGCACGGAGAGAGAACGTCAGGGAGGCACGGGCACAGAGAGAGGACGTCAGGAAGGCACGGAGAGAGGACGTCAGGGAGGCACGGAGAGGACGTCGGAGGCACGGGCACGAGGACGTCGGGAGGCACGGGCACGAGAGAGGACGTCCGGAAAAGGCACGGGCACGGAGAGAGGACGTCAGGAAGAAGGAGTCCTCGCTGAAGAAGAAGGGCTCAGGCGCGGACGGCTAGCGAAAACGTAAACAACACGTTCGTTCCGCCGGCAGGCGAAGACGAAGGCGAAGGCGCCGGCGCAGGCGTAGGCGGCTCGGGGGCGGCAGTGCCCACAGGCAGGCTGCGGCGGTCGGTCGGTTGGTGGTGGGCTCGTGGACGGGGACGCCGAGAAGTCTTGGATTTCTCGGACGACGCACCAAATGTCACGGAATTTCTTCCGTGAAGATGAGAGAGAGAGAGAGGAGAGAGATGGGCACGGGCGCTGGTGTTGGTCCGGTGAGAAGAAGAGAGGCACGGGCGCGTACGATGGTTGAAATGTTTAATCGGTAGAGGGTGAGGGGAAGGGGTAACAGATATGAAGTAGAAGTAGGTGGTGAGGGCCGCTCAGGGCGAATGGGCGCAAGGGCTCGGGAGTCCAAAGACAAGGGCTCGGGCACGGGCACAGGGCACGGGCACGGGGCACGGGGCCGGGAGAGGGCGCGCACGGCAGCGGCAGGAGGCCGCGGATGAGCGCCCGGCGCCCTCGACGGACTCGCTCTAATGACGCTGTGCCTAACTGCTTGAATGCTGAAGACGGTCTGGGCGCCGCAGGCTTATATGCTTCTGGGACGGTGAGGGCACGTGGGGCGGTGAGACGACGCGAGGGAACGCTCCTCTCACGTTCACGTCATCCGATAGCTCACAGGCAAGGTGCTGAGCAGCAGCCAGGCGATGACTCAGCCAGCCGCCGCTCCATGCTCTGGAGCCTTCTCGAATGGCCTCGTCAGAGGCCATCACCTCAAGGAAAATTCCTTGACA
>JAMZRA010000008.1:2075673-2096014 GCA_024499935.1 Tyrophagus putrescentiae
GGGGGCCCAATGAAACCGTCCGGCTTGCGGGTCGCGAAGAAAGGCGCCCACGAAAAAAAAAAAAAAAAAAAAACGGAAAACGGCCGGCGGCCCACGGGGCCCCGGCCAACGGAAACGCGGCCGGCCGGACCCGGCCACAACACCGGCGGCCCAACGGAAAACGGCCGGCGGCCCAACGGCAAACAAAAGGCCGGCGGCCCGCGGCACACCGGCGGCCCAGAAACGGGGCAAAAACGGCCGGCCCCAACGGCGGCACGGCGGCCCAACGGAAACGCCGCGGCCCAACGCGGACACGCGCCCACGAAAACGGCCGCGGCCCAACGGCACACCGGCGGCCCAACGGAAACGGCCGGCGCCGCCCACGGCCAACGGCGGCGCGGCCCAACGGAACCCGGCGGCCCAACGGAAAACGGCCGGCGGCCCAACGGAAACCCGGCGGCCCAACGGAAACGGCCGCGCGGGCCCACGGAACACGCGCGGCCCACGGAAACGCCGGCGGCCCAACGGAAACCCGGCGGCCAACGGAAAACGGCCGCGCCCAACGGAAAACGCCGGCGGCCCAACGGAAAACCCGGGCCACGGAACCCGGCGGCCCAACGGAAAACGGCCGGCGGCCCGGCAACCGGGAGAAACGCCGGCGGCCCAACGGAACACCGGCGGCCCAACGGAAAACGGCCGGCGGCCCAACGGAAACCCGGCGGCCCAACGGAAACACGCGGCGCCACGGAAACGCCGGCGGCCCGGCAACGGCGCCAACGACGGCCGCGGCCCAACGGAAACCCGGCGCCGGACGGCGCCAACGGAAAACGGCCGGCGGGCCCACGAACCGGCGGAACACCGGCGGCCCAACGGAAAACGGCGCAACGGAAACGGCCGGCGGCCCAACGGACAACACCGGCGGCCCAACGGAAAACGGCGGCGGCCCAACGGACCCGCGCACGACACCGGCGGCCAACGGAAAACGGCCGGCGGCCCAACGGCGCACCGGGCCCAACGGAAAACGGCCGGCGGCCCAACGGACACCGCGCCAACGGAAAACGGCCGGCGCCCACGGAACGGGCCCGGCCGCGGCCAACGCGAACACCGGCGGCCCAACGGAAAACGGCCGGCGGCCCAACGCGACACCGGCGGCCCAACGGAAAACGGCCGCGCGGCCCAACGGAAAACCCGGCCAACGAAAACGGCCGGCGGCCCAACGGGAACAACCGGCGGCCCACGGAAAACGCCGGCGGCCCAACGGCGAACACCGCGGCCCAACGGAAAACGGCCGCGGCCCAACGGAACACCGGCGGCCCAACGGAAACGCCGGCGGCCCAACGGAAACGGCCGGCGGCCCAACGGAAAACGGCCGGCGGCCAACGGAACACGGCCGGCGCCCAACGGAAACCCGGCGGCCCAACGGAAACGGCCGGCGGCCCACCGGAAAACCGGCGGCGCACGGAAAACGGCCGGCGGCCAAAGCGAACCGGCGGCCCAACGGAAAACGGCCGGCGGCCCAACGGAACACGCGCGGCCCAACGGAAAACGGCCGGCGGCCCAACGGCGAACACCGCGGCCCAACGGAAAACGCCGGCGGCCCACAACGGGCAAACACCGGCGGCCAACGAAAACGGCCGGCGGCCCAACGGCGACACCGCGGCCCAACGGAAACCGGCGCCAACGGAAAACGCCGGCGGCCCAACGGGAACCGGCGCCCACGGCGCGCCCAACGGACCGCGGCCCAACGGAAACGGCCGGCGGCCCACGCGACAAACCCGCGGCCCAACGGAACACCGCCGGCGCCCAACGGAAACGAGCCGGCGGCGCCGGAAACGGAAACGGACCCGGCGCCAACGGACACCGCTGGCCCAACGGGAAACGGCCGGCGGGCCCAAAGAAACACCGGCGCCAACGAAAAAGGCCGGCGGCCCACGGGCACACCGGCGTGCCCAACGGAAAACGCCGGCGCCCACGGCAACGGCCGGCGGCCCAACGGCGACACCGGGGGCCCCAAAGGAAACGGGCCGGCGGCCAACTACACCCGGCTGGCCCACGGACAACGCCGGCCCCACGGACAAACGGCCGGCGGCCCAACGAAACGCCGGCGGCGCAACGGAAACGGCCGGGCCCAACGCGACACCGTCGCGGCCAACGGAAAAACGGCCGGGTGCCCAACGCGACACCCGGCGGCCCAACGGAAAACGGCCGCGGCCCAGCTGCGACACCCGCTGCGGCCCCCGGAAACGGCCGGCGGCCCAACGGGACACCGCGCCCCCCGGCCGCAACGGGAAAACCCGGCGGCGCACGAAAACGCCGCGGGCCCCAAAGGCGACACCGCGGCCCACGGCAACCCGGCGGCCCAAAGGAAACGGCCGGCGGCCCAACGAAAACCACGGCGGCCCAAAGGAAAACGGCCGGCTGCCCAACGCGCGACGACACCGGCGGCCCAACGGAAAACGGCCGGCGGCCCAACGAAACGCCGGCGGCGCAACACCGGCGGCCCAACGGAAAACGGCCGGCGGCCCAACGGCGAACACGGCGGGCCACGGAAAACGGCCGCTGCCCCAACGCGCCAACAACGGCGGCCCAACGGAAACGGCGCGCCACGGAACGCCGCCCAACGGAAACACCGGCGGCCCAACGGAAAACGGCCGGCGGCCCAACGGAAAACGCCGGCGGCCCAACGGAAAACGCGGCCCACGGACCGGCGGCCCAACGGGCACACACCCGGCGCCCAACGGAAAACGGCCGCGGCCCAACGGAAACACGGCGCCCGCGCGGCCCAACGGAAACCCGGCGGCCCAACGGAAAACGGCCGGCGGCCCAACGGCAACACCGGCGGCCGGCCGCGCCAACGGAAAACGCCGGCCCAACGCACACCGGCGGCCCAAGCGGAAACCCGGCGGCCCAACGGAAAACGGCCGGCGGCCCAACGGCGACACCGCGGCCAACGGAAACCGGGCCCGGCCGGCCCAACGGAAAACGGCCGGCGGCCCACACCCGGGCCAACGGAACCCGGCGGCCCAACGGAAAACCGCGGCCAACGGAAAACGCCGGCGGCCAACGGACACCGGCGGCCCAACGGAAAACGGCCGGCGGCCCAACGGCAACACCGGCGCCACGGAAACGGCCGCGAACGGAAACGGCCGGCGGCCCACGGAAACGGCACCGGCGCGCCCAACGGAAAACCGGCGGCCCAACGAAAACCGCGGCCAACGGAAACGCCGGCGCCCAACGGCAACACCGGCGGCCCAACGGAAACGGCCGGCGGCCCAACGGCACACGCCGGCGGCCCAACGGAAAAACCGGCGGCCCAACGGAAACGGCCGCGCCCAACGGCGACACCGGCGGCCCAACGGAAAACGGCCGGCGGCCCAACCCGCGGCAGAACACCGGCGGCCCAACGGAAAACGGCCGGCGGCCCAACTGGGACACCGGCGGCCCAACGGAAAACGGCCGGTCGCCCAACGGGACACCGGCGCACGGCGCAACGAAAACGGCCCGGCGCCCAACGGCACACCGGCGGCCCAACGGAAACGGCGGCCGCGGCCCAACGGAACACCGGCGGCCAACGGAAAACGGCGCGGCCCACGGCACACCGGCGGCCCAACGGAAAACGGCCGCGGCCCAACGGACCCGGCGGCCCAACGGAACACGGCGGCGCCCAACGGGCAACCCGGCGGCCAACGGAAAACGGCCGGCGGCCCAACGGAAACGGCGGCGCCCAACGAAAACGGCCGGCGGCCCAACGGAAAACGGGCCGCGGCCCCCAACGAAAACGGCCGCGCCACGGCACACCGGCTCCCACGAAAACGGCCGGCGGCCCAAAGCGGCAAAACGGCGGGTCCCAACGGACAAAAGGCCCGGCGCCCAACGCGGACACTCGGCGGCCCAACGGCAACAACCGGCTGCCCCAAAGGAAAACGGGCCTGCTGCGCCCACACGCGAAAAACGGGCCGGCGCCCAAAGAAAACGGCCGGCGGCCCACAGGAACACCCGGCGGCCCAACGGAAACACGGCCGGCGGCCCAAAGGCAAACACCGGCGGGCCAACGGCAACGGCCGGGCACGGAAAACGGCCGGCGGCGCCAAAGGCGGACACGGCCGCGGGCCCCCGGCTAAAACGCCGTCGGCGCAAAGAAAACGGCCTGCTGCCCAACGGCAACACCGGCGCCACGGAAACACCGGCGGGCCACAACGGAAAACGGCCGGCGCGCCCACGGAACACCGGCGCCCACGAAAACGGCCGGCGCGGCCCAACGGAAAACCGGCCCGGCGGCGCGCAACGGAAAACCGGCGGCCACGGAAACGGCGCGCGGCCCAACCGGCGGGGCAGGAAAACGGCCGCGGCCCAACGAACCCGCGCAACGAAACGGCCGGCGGCCCAACGCGACAACGGCCGGCCCACGAAACGGCCGGCGCCAACGCCGCAACGGAACCGGCGGCCCAACGGAAACGGCCGCGGCGGCCAACGAAACCGGCGGCCCACGGACACCGGCGGCCAACGGAAAACGGCCCGGCGGCGGCCCAACGGAAAACGGCCGGCGGCCCAACGGAAAACGGCCGGCGGCCCAACGGAAAACGCGCGCGGCGGCCCAACGGAAAACGCCGGCGGCCCACGGACCCGGCGGCCCAACGGAAAACGCCGGCGGCCCACGAAACCGGCGCCAACGGAAACACCGGCGGCCCAACGGAAAACGCGGCCGGCGGCCAACGGAAAACGGCCGGCGGCCCAACGGCGACACCGGCGGCCCAACGGAAAACGGCCGGCGGCCAACGGAAAACGGCCGGCGGCCCACGGCGAACACCGGCGGCCCAACGGAAAACGGCCGGCGGCCCAACGGAAAACCGCGGCAACGAACGCGGCGGCCCAACGAAACCGCGGCCCACGGCCGGCGGCCCAACGAACACCCGGCGGCCCAACGGAAACGGCCGGCGGCCCAACGGCACACCCGGCGCCCAACGGAAAACGGCCGGCGGCCCAACGGACAACACCGGCGGGCCCAACGGAAACCCGGCGGCCCAACGGAAAACGGCCGCGGCCCACGGCAACACCGGCGCCAACGGAAAACGGCCGGCGGCCCAACGGCAAGACACCGGCGGCCCAACGGAAAACGGCCGGCGCCCACGGAAACGCGGCGGCCCAACGGAAAACGGCGGCGGCCCACGGAAACCCGGCCACACGCGGCCCACGGAAAACGGCCGGCGGCCCAACGGCGGACCGGCGGCCCAACGGAAAACGGCCGGCGGCCAACGGAACACGCCGGCGGCCCAAAGGAAACGCCGGCGGCCAACGGAAAACGCCGGCGTGCCAACGAAAACCCGGCGGCGCCAACGGAAACGCCCCGGGGGCCACGGAAAACGGCCCGGCGGCCAACGCGACAAGCCGGGGCCCAACGGAAACGCGCGGCGGCCCAACGAAAACGGCCGCGCGCCCACGGAACACACGCGCGGCCCAACGGAAAAAAGGCCCCGGGGGCCCAACGGGAAAAACCCGGCGGCCCAACGGAAAACGGCCGGCGCCCCACGAAACACCGGCGCCCAACGGAAAACGGCCGGCGGCCAACGGCGACACCGCGGCCCAACTGCAACACCCCGGCGCCCAACGGAAAACACCGGCGCCTCAACGAAACGACCGGCCCCCACGGGAACCCGGCGGCCCACGGAACACCGGCGGCCCAACGGAAAACGGCCGGGGGCCCACGCGGAAAACGCCGGCGCCCAAGGCAACCCGGCGGCGCAACGGAAACGGCCGCGGCCCAACGCGAACACCTGCGGCCACCGCGAACCGGCGGCCCACGAAAAACGGGCCGTCGGCCAACGAAACGCGGCGGCCACAACGAAAACGGCTGCGCCCAACGGACACAGCCGGCGGCGGGCCCCAAAGGCAACACCGGCGGCCCAACGGAAAACGGCCGGCGGCCCAACGGACCGCACAACCGGCGGCCCCAACGGAAAACGGCCGCGCGCCCACGGAACCGGCGGCCCAACGCGCCGGCCAGGACACCGGCGGCCCAACGGAAAACCGCGGCCAACGACCCGGCGCCAACGGAAACGCGCGCCACGGCGCGCCCAACGGAACACCGGCGGCGCAACGGAAACGGCCGGCGGCCCAACCGCGCGAACCCGGCGGCCCAACGGAAAACGGCCGGCGGCCCAACGGAAACGCCGGCGGCCCAACGGAAAACGGCCGGGCGGCCCAACGGAAAACGCCGGCGGCCCAACGGAAACACCGGAGCCGGCGGCCCGCGAACGAAAACGCCCGGCGGCCCAACGGCGACACCGGCGGCCCAACGGAAAACGGCCGCGGCCCAACGAAAACGGGAGAAACCCGGCGGCCCAACGGCACAGCCACAACCGGCGGCCAACGAAAACGGGCCCGGCGGCCCAACGGAAAACCCGGCGCCCAACGGAAAACGGCCGCGCCACCGGACACCGCGCCCAACGGAAAACGGCCGGCGGCCCAACGGAAAACCCGGCGGCCCAACGGAAAACCCGGCGCAACGGAACCCGGCGCCAACGAAAACGGCCGGCGGCCCAACGGCAACACCGGCGGCCCAAACGGAAAACGGCCGGCGGCCCAACGAAACGGCCGGCGGCCCAACGAAAACGCCGGCGGCCCAACGGAAACACCGGCGGCCCAACGGAAAACGGCCGGCGGCCCAACGGCACACCGGCGGCCCACGGAAAACGGCCGGCGGCCCAACGGAAAACGGCCGGCGGCCCAACGGAAAACCCGGCGGCCCAACGGAACGGCCGGCGGCCCAACGGAAAACGGCCGGCGGCCCCAAAGGAAAAGGCCCGGGGCCCAACGGCAACACCGGCGCCCAACGGGAAAACGGCCGGCGGCCCGGGAAAACCCGGCGGCGCCAACGGAAAACGGCCGGCGCCAACGGAAAACGCCGGCGGCCCACGCAAACCGGCGGCCCAACGGAAAACCCCCCCCGGCGACCGGCAACACCCGGCCCAACGGAAACCCCGGCGGCCAACGGCAACACCGGCGGCCAACGGAAACGGCCGGCGGCCCAACGGCAACACCGGCGGCGCACGAAAACGGCCGGCGGCCCAACGGAAAACCGGGGCCCGGGGCCCAACGGAAACCCGGCCCCCGGCGGGGCCCCACACGCAACACCGGCGGCCCAACGGAAAACCCCGGGGGCCCAACGGAAAAGCCGGCGCCCAACTGAAAAAGGCCGGGGCCCAACGAAAACGGCCGGCGGCCCACGGCAACACCGGCGGCCCCACGGAAAACGGGCCGGGCGGGCCCAACGGAAACACCGGCGGCCCACGGAAAACGCCGGCCGGCCCACGGACCCGCGCCCACGGAAACGGCGCGGGCCCACGGAAACCGGCGGCCCAACGGAAACGGCCGGCGGCCCCACACCGCGGCCACGAAACGGCCGGCGGCCAACGGAAAACGGCCGGCGGCCCAAGAACGGCCCACGGAAAACGGCCGGCGGCCCAACGGAACACCGCGCCACGAAACCGGCCGGCGGCCCAACGGCAAACGCCGGCGGCCCAACGGAAAACGCCGGCGGCGCCAACGAACGGGGCCAAAACGCCGGCGGCCCAACGGCGAACACCGGCGGCGGCCCACGGAAAACGCCGGCGGCCCAACGGGGCGGACACCGGCGCCAACGGAAACGGCGCCGGAACCCGGCGCCAACGGAAAACCGCGGCCCGCGGCAACCGGCCCAACGGAAAACGGCCGGCGGCCAACGAAACGCGGCGCCCACGGAACACCGCGGCGCAACGGAACGCCGGCGGCCCAACGGAACACGGCCGCGCGCGCCAACGGAAAACGCCGGCGGCCCAACGGCAACACCGGCGGCCCAACGGAAAACCCGGCGCCCACGGCACACCGCGCCCAACGGAAACCGGCCCGGCGGCGCCCAACGCGGAACACCGGCGGCCCAACGGAAAACGGCGGCCGGCGCGCGCCAACGGAAAACACCGGCGGCCAACGAAAACGGCCGGCGGCCCAACGGCGAACACCGGCGGCCCAACGAAAACGGCCGGCGGCCCAACGGACACCGGCGGCCCACGGAACAACCCGGCGGCCCAACGGAAAACGGCCGGCGGCCCAACGGCAACACCGGCGGCCCACGGAAACGGCCGGCGGCCCAACGAAAACGCCGCGCCACGGCGACCCGCGCCCAACGGAAAACGGCCGGCGGCCCAACGCGGACACACCGCGGCCCAACGGAAAACGGCCGGCGGCCCAACGCGAACAACGGCCGCGGCCCAACGGAAAACACCGGCGCCCAACGGAAAACGCCGGCGGCCCACGGGACACCGGCGGCCCACGGAAAACGGCCGGCGGCCCAACGGAAACACCGGCGGCACGGAAACGCGCCGCGGCCCAACGGAAAACACCGGCGGCCCAACGGAAAACGGCCGGCGGCCCAACGGAAACCGGCGGCCCACGGAAAACGGCCGCGGCCCAACGGGACACCGGCGGCCCAACGGAAAACGCCGGCGGCCCAACGGAAAACGGCCGGCGGCCCAACGGCACACCGGCGGGCCCAACGGAAAACACCGGCGGCCCAACGGAAAACGGCCGGCGGCCCAACGGCACACCGGCGGCCCAACGGAAAAAGCCGGCGGCCCAACGGAAAACGCCGGCGGCCCACGGGAAACACCCGCGCCACGGAAAACGGCCGCGGCCCAACGGAAACCGGCGGCCCCAAAGGAAACCCGGCGGCCCAACGGAAAACGGGCCGGGGGCCCACGCGAACACCGCGGCCCAACGGAAAACGGGCCGGCGGCCCAACGGAACAGCCGGCGGCCCAACGGAAAACGGCCGGCGGGCCAACGGAAAAAGCCCGGCCCAACGGAACACCGGCGGGCCAACGAGAAACGCCGGCGGCCCAACGGGAAAACCCGGCGGCCAACGGAAAAAGGCCGGCGGCCCAACGGCAACACCCCGGGGGCCCAACGGAAAACGGCCGGCGCCCAAAGGAAAAACGGCCGGCGGCCCAACGGCAACGCCGGCGGCCCACGGCAACCCGGCGGCCCAACGGAAAAGGCCGGCGGCCCAACGGCACACCGCCGGCCCAACGGAAAACCGGCACGGCGGCGGCCCAACGGAACGCGCCGAGCCGCGCCCAAAGACACGGCGGCCCAACGGAAAACGGCCGGCGGCCCAACGGCACACCGGCGGCCCAACGGAAAACGCCGCGGCCAACGCGAACGAAACGGCCGGCGGCCCAACGGCAACACGGCCGGCGGCCCAACGGAAACGCCGGCGGCCACGAACCGGCGCACACCGGCGGCCCAACGGAAAACGGCCGGCGGCCCAACGGCAACACCGGCGGCCCACGGAAAACCCGCGGCGCCAACGAACCCGGGGGAAACGGCCGGCGCGGCCCACGGAAAACGGCCGGCGCCCAACGGAAAACGCCGGCGGCCCAACGGAAAACGCCGGCGGCCCAACGGAAACACCGGCGGCCAACGGAAAACGGCCGGCGGCCCAACGGACAACGGGCCGGCGGCCCAACGGAAACACCGGCGGCCGCAACGCGCCCACGAAACGGCGGCCCACGGAAACCCGGCGCCAACGAAAACGGCCGGCGGCCCAACGGAAACGCCGGCGGCCAACGGAAACCGCGCGGCCCAACGGAAACGGCCGGCGGCCCAACGGCAACCGGCGGCGCCCACGGAACACCGGCGCCCAACGGAAAACGCCCGGGCGCCAACGAAACGGGGCCGGACGCGGCCCAACGGAAAAACCCGCGGCCCAACGGAAACGGGCCCGGGGGCCCAACGGCACACCGGCGGCCCAACGGAAACGCCGGCGGCCCAACGGAAACACGGCGGCGCGCAACGGAAAACGGCCGGCGGCCCAACGGACACGGCCGGCGGCCAACGGAAAACGCCGGCGGCCCAACGCGGAAACACCGGCGGCCCAACGGAAACGGCCGGCGGCCCAACGCACACCGGCGGCCCAACGGAAAACCCGGCGCGCCCAACGGCGGAAAGGACCCGGCGGCCCAACGGAAAACGCCGCGGGCCCAACGGAAAACGGGCCGGCGGCGCCAACGGAAACCCGGCGGCCCACGGAAAACACCGGCGGCCCAACGGCGACACCGGCGCCCAACGGAAACGCCGGCGGCCCAACGGAAAACGGCGGCGCCAACGGAAAACGCCGGCGGCCCAACGGCAACACCGGCGGCGGCCCCAACGGAAACACCGGCGGCCCAACGGAAAACGGCCGTCGGCCCACGGAAACCCGGGGCCCCGGCCCCCGGCCCCAACGGAAACACCGGCGGCCCAACGGAAACGGGCCGGCGCCCAACGGACAAACCGGCGGCCCCAACGGGAAAACGCCGGCGGCCAACGGCCCAAAACCCGGCGGCCCAACGGGAAACAGCCGGCGGCCCACGGAAACCCGGCGGGCCGCCCCAAAGAAACGCCGGCGCCCAACGGACAAACCCGGCCCGGGCCAACGGAAACGCCGGGCGGCCGGCGCAACGGACAAACGGCCGCGGCCCAACGGGGCACCGGCGGCCCACGGGAAAAAGGCCGGCGGCCCAACGTGCAGACACCGGCGGCCCAACGAAAACGGGCCCGGGGGCCCAAAGGAAACGGCCGTCTGCCCAACGGGCAACACCGGCGGCCAACGGAAAACGGCCCGGGGGCCCAACGGCAACACCGGCTGCCAAAGAAACGGGCCCGGGGGCCCAACGGCAAACCGGCGGCCCCACGGAAAACGGCCGGCGGCCCAAAGGAAAACGGCCGACGCGGGCCCAACGGCGACACCGGCGGCCAACGAAACGGCCGCGGCCCAACGGAAACCGCGCCGGCGCACGAAACGGCGGCGGCCAACGACCGGCGGCCCAACGGAAAACCGGCGCCGGCCACGGAAAGCCGCGGCCCCAACGAAAACGCCGGCGGCCACGGAAACGCGCGGCCCACGGAAACACCGGCGCGGCCCAACGGAAACGCCGGCGGCCCAACGGACACCGGCGGCGGCCCAACGAACACCGGCGGCCCAACGAAAACGCGCGCAACGAACCAACGGCCGGCGGCCCAACGGAAACACCGGCGGCCCAACGGAAAACGGCCGCGGCCCAACGGCGACACCGGCGGCCCAACGGAAAACGGCCGGCGCCCAACGGAACCCGGCGCCCAACGGAAAACCGCCGGCCGGCGCCCAACGGAAACGGCCGGCGGCCCACGGACACCGGCGGCCCAACGAAACGCCGGCGGCCCAACGGAAACGGCCGGCGCCCAACGGAAACGCCACGCGGCGGCGCCAACGGCGAAACGCCGGCGGCCCAACGCGAACACCGGCGGCCCAACGGAAAACGCCGCGCGACGACGGCCGCGGCCCAACGGAAAACACCGGCGGCCAACGGAAAACGGCCGGCGGCCCAACGGAACCGGCGGCCAACGAAACACCGGCGGCCCAACGGAAAACGGCCGGCGGCCCAACGGAACCGGCGCCACGGAAAACGCCGCGGCCCAACGGCAACACCGCGCCGGCGGCGGCCAACGGAAAACGCCGCGGCCCAACGGAAAACGCCGCGGCCCAACGGAAAACCCGGCGGCCCAACGAAACGGCCGGCGGCCCAACGGCAAAACACCGGCGGCCCAAAGGAAAACGCCGGCGGCCCAACGGAACACCGGCCGAGCGGCCCAACGGCAAACCCGGCGGCCCAACGGCAAACGGCCGGCGGCCCAACGGCAACACCGGCGGCCCAACGAAAACGGCCGGCGGCCCAACGCAACCGCGCCCAACGGAAACACCGCGGCCCAACGGAAAACGGCCGCGGCCCAACGGACAACACCGGCGGCCCAACGAAAACGGCCGCCCACGCGAACCGGGCCCAACGGGCACCGGCGGCGCCCAACGGAAACGGCCGGCGGCCCAACGGCAACACCGGCGGCCCACGGAAAACGCCGCGGCCCAACGGAAAACGGCCGGCGCCCAACGGACACCGGCGGCCCAACGGAAAACGGCCGCGGCCCAACGGAACCGGCGGCCCAACGGAAACCGCGGCCCAACGGAAACGGCCGGCGCCCAACGGACACCGCGCCAACGAAAACGGCCGGCGGCCCAACGGAAACCCGGCGGCCCAACGGAAACGGCCCCGGCGGCCCAACGGAAAACGCCGGCGGCCCAACGGAAAACGGCCCGGCGCCAAACGGCCGGCGGCCCAACGAACGGCCGGCCCAACGGCAACACGCGGCGGCCAACGGAAAACACCGGCGGCGCAACGGAAAACGGCCGGCGCCCAACGGCGACACCCGGCCCCAACAACACCCGGCGGCCAACGGACAACACCGGCGGCCCAACGGAAACGCCGGCGGCCCAACGGAACGGCCGCGGCCCAACGGAAAACGGGCCGAACGCCCAACGGCCCCGGCGCCCAAAGGAAAACGGCCCGCGGCCCAACGCGAACACCGGCGCCCAAAGGAAACGGCCGCGGCCCAAGGACACCGCGGCCCAAAGGAAAACGGCCGGCGGCCCAACGGAACAACCCGGCGGCCAACGGAAAACGGCCCGGCCCAACCCCCGGGGACCAAAAGCCGGGGCCCAAAGGAACCCGGCGCCCACGGCAAACACCGGCGGCCCAACGGAAAAAGGCGGCGGCCCACGGAAAACCCGGCGGCCAAAGGAAACGCCGGCGGCCCAACGGAAACCGGCGCCCAACGAAAACGGCCCGCGCCCACGGGAAAAAGGCCGGCGCCCAACTGGGAACACCGGCGCCCAACGGAAAACGGCCGGCGGCCAACAACGGCCGCGCCCAACACACGGCGGCCACGGAAAGCTGCGGCCCGGCGGCCCACGGACGCCCGCGCCCAACGCGACACCGCGCCCAACGACAACGTCCTGCGCCCAACTGAACCGCGCCCACGAAAACGGCCGGCGTGCCCACGCGGGACACCGGCGGCCCAACGAAAACCGGCGGGCCCAACGGAACACCGGCGGCGCAACTGGAAAACGGCCGCTTCCCAACTTCGACACCTTGTCCCAACTTAAACGTCCTTCTTCCCAACTTCGACACCTTCTTCCCAACTAAAACGTCCTCTGTCCCAACTTGACAACTACGCCCAACTTAAACGCCTTCTTCCCAACTGGAAAACACCTTCTTCCCAACTTAAAACGTCCTTCTTCCAACTTAAAACGTCTTCTTCCCAACTTCACACCTTCTTCCAACTTAAAACGTCCTTCTTACTAACCCTTTCCCAACTAACACCTTCTTCTCAACTTAAAACGTCCTTCTTCCCAACTTACAAACACCTTCTTCCCAACTTAAAACGCCTTCTTCCCAACTTAAAACACCTTCTTCCCAACTAAAACCTTCTTCCAACTTAAAACGTCCTTCTTCCCAACTTCAACACCTTCTTCCCAACTTAAAACGTCCTTCTTCCTACTTAAAACGTCCTTCTTCCCAACTTCGACACCTTCTTCCCAACTTAAAACGTCCTTCTTCCCAACTTCGACACCTTCTTCCCAACTTAAAACGTCCTTCTTCCCAACTTCGAACACCTTCTTCCCAACTTAAAACGTCCTTCTTCCCAACTTAAAACGCCTTTCAACTTCTTCTCCCAACTTAAAACACCTTCTTCTCAACTTAAAACGTCCTTCTTCCCAACTTCAACACCTTCTTCCCAACTTCACACCTTCTTCTCAACTTAAAACGTCCTTCTTCCCAACTTCAACACCTTCTTCCCAACTTAAAACGTCCTTCTTCCCAACTTCGACACCTTCTTCCCAACTTAAAACGTCCTTCTTCCCAACTTCAACACCTTCTTCCCAACTTAAAACACCTTCTTCTCCAACTTAAAACGTCCTTCTTCCCAACTTCGACACCTTCTTCCCAACTTCAACACCTTCTTCCCAACTTAAAACGTCCTTCTTCCCAACTTAAAACACCTTCTTCCAACTTAAAACGTCCTTCTTCCCAACTTCGACACCTTCTTCCCAACTTAAAACACCTTCTTCCCAACTTAAACACCTTCTTCCCAACTTAAACCCTTCTTCCCAACTTCGAACACCTTCTTCCCAACTTAAAACGTCCTTCTTCCCAACTTCGACACCTTCTTCCCAACTTAAAACGTCCTTCTTCTCAACTTAAAACGTCCTTCTTCCCAACTTCGACACCTTCTTCCCAACTTAAAACGTCCTTCTTCCCAACTTCGACACCTTCTTCCCAACTTCAACACCTTCTTCCCAACTTCGACACCTTCTTCCCAACTTAAAACGTCCTTCTTCCCAACTTCGACACCTTCTTCCCAACTTAAAACGTCCTTCTTCCCAACTTACACCTTCTTCCCAACTTAAAACGTCCTTCTTCCCAACTTCGACACCTTCTTCCCAACTTAAACCCTTCCAACTTCACCCTTCTTCCCAACTTAAAACGTCCTTCTTCCCAACTTAAAACGCCTTCTTCCCAACTTAAAACGTCTTCTTAATCCTTCTCCAACTTCACACCTCTTCCCACTTAAACTCCTTCTTCCCAACTTAAAACACCTTCTTCTCAACTTAAAACGTCCTTCTTCCCAACTTCGACACCTTCTTCCCACTTCGCCCTCTCCCAACTTAAACACCTTCTTCCCAACTTAAAACGTCCTTCTTCCCAACTTAAACTTCCTTCTTCCCACTAACTCTCCCAACTAACACCTTCTTCCACTTAAACTCCTTCTTAACCGACCTTCTTCCCAACTTAAAACGTCCTTCTTCCCAACTTCGACACCTTCTTCCAACTTAAAACGCTTCTTCCAACTTCACCCTTCTTCCCAACTTAAAACGCCTTCTTCCCAACTTAACATCCTTCTTCCCAACTTAAAACCCTTCTTCCCAACTTAAACCCTTCTCCAACTTAAAACGTCCCTTTTTCCACTTAACACCTTCTCCAACTTCAACCCTTCTTCCCAACAACTCCTTCTTCCCAACTTAACCCTTCTTCCCACTAACTTCAACTAAACCTTCTTCCCAACTTAAACGCCTTCTTCCCAACTTAAACACCTTCTTCCAACTTAAAACGTCTTCTTCCAACTTCAACACCTTCTTCCCAACTTAAAACGTCCTTCTTCCCAACTTAAAACACCTTCTTCTCAACTTAAAACGTCCTTCTTCCTCCAACTTCAACACCTTCTTCCCAACTTAAAACACCTTCTTCTCAACTTAAAACGTCCTTCTTCCCAACTTCGACACCTTCTTCCCAACTTAAAACCGTCTTCTCCACTTCACAGTCTCCACTTAAAACGTCCTTCTTCCCAACTTAAAACACCTTCTTCTCAACTTAAAACGTCCTTCTTCCCAACTTCGACACCTTCTTCCCAACTTAAACCTTCTTCCCAACTTCGACCACCTTCTTCCCAACTTAAAACGTCCTTCTTCCCAACTTCGACACCTTCTTCCCAACTTAAAACGTCCTTCTTCCCAACTTCGACACCTTCTTCCCAACTTAAAACGTCCTTCTTCCCAACTTAAAACACCTTCTTCTCAACTTAAAACGTCCTTCTTCCCAACTTCGACACCTTCTTCCCAACTTAAAACGTCCTTCTTCCCAACTTAAAACACCTTCTTCCAACTTAAAACGTCCTTCTTCCCAACTTCAAAACCTTTCACAAAACCCCCCTTCCCAACTTCACACCTTCTTCCCAACTTAAAACGTCCCCTTCTTCCCAACTTAAAACACCTTCTTCCCCAAATTAAAACGTCCTTCTTCTCAACTTCACAAACCCTCTTCCCCACTTAAAACCCCCTTCCCTTCCCTTTTTCCCAACTTAAAAACCTTCTTCCCAACTTAAAACGTCCTTCTTCCCAACTCAACACCTTTTTTCCCAAAAACCCCCCCAACTTAAAACGTCCTTCTTCCCAACTTCGACACCTACTTCCCAACTTAAAACGTCCTTCTTCCCAACTTAAAACACCTTCTTCTCAACTTAAAACGTCCTTCTTCCCAACTTCGACACCTTCTTCCCAACTTCAACACCTTCTTCCCAACTTAAAACACCTTCTTCTCAACTTAAAACGTCCTTCTTCCCAACTTCAACACCTTCTTCTCAACTTAAAACGTCCTTCTTCCCAACTTCGACACCTTCTTCCCAACTTAAAACGTCCTTCTTCCCAACTTCGACACCTTCTTCCCAACTTAAAACGTCCTTCTTCCCAACTTCGACACCTTCTTCCCAACTTAAAACGTCCTTCGTCTTAACTTAAAACGTCCTTCTTCCCAACTTAAAACACCTTCTTCTCAACTTAAAACGTCCTTCTTCCCAACTTCAAACGTCCTTTCCCAACTAACGTCCTTCTTCCAACTTAAACTCCTTCTTCCACTCAAAACACCTTCTTCCCAACTTAAACTCCTTCTTCCCAACTTAAACACCTTCTTCCCAACTTAAAACACTTCCATTGCTTTCAACTAAACTCCTTCTTCCAACTTAAAACCCTTCTTCCCAACTTCAAACACCTTCTTCCCAACTTAACACTTTCCAACTTAACTCCCAACAACGCCTTCTTCCCAACTTAAAACGTCCTTCTTCCAACTTAACACCTTCTTCCCAACTTAAAACCTTTCCAACTACACCTTTCCAACTTAAAACGTCCTTCTTCCAACTTACACCTTCTTCCCAACTTAAAACGTCCTTCTTCCCAACTTAAACACCTTCTTCCCAACTTAAAACGTCCTTCTTCCAACTTAAAACGTCCTTCTTCCCAACTTACACTTTTCCAACTTAAAACGTCCTTCTTCCAACTTACACCTCTTCCATTCGCTTTTCCCAACTTAAACACCTTCTTCCAACTTAAAACGTCCTTCTTCCCAACCTTCACAAACACCTTCTTCCCAACTTAAAACTCCTTCTTCCAACTTAACCTTTTCCCAACTAACCTTCTTCCCAACTTCAACACCTTCTTCCCAACTTAAAACGTCCTTCTTCCCAACTTCAACACCTTCTTCCCAACTTAAAACGTCCTTCTTCCCAACTTCGACACCTTCTTCCCAACTTAAAACGTCCTTCTTCCCAACTTCGACACCTTCTTCCCAACTTAAAACGTCCTTCTTCCCAACTTAAAACACCTTCTTCCCAACTTAAAACGTCCTTCTTCCCAACTTCAAACACTTCTTCCCAACTTAAAACCTTCTTCCCAACTTAAAACACCTTCTTCTCAACTTAAAACGTCCTTCTTCCCAACTTCGACACCTTCTTCCCAACTTAAAACGTCCTTCTTCCCAACTTAAAACGTCCTTCTTCCCAACTTCAACACCTTCTTCCCAACTTAAAACGTCCTTCTTCCCAACTTCGACACCTTCTTCCCAACTTCGACACCTTCTTCCCAACTTAAAACGTCCTTCTTCCCAACTTAAAACACCTTCTTCCAA
The DNA here is from genome assembly GCA_024499935.1 of Tyrophagus putrescentiae. NCBI lineage: Eukaryota > Metazoa > Arthropoda > Arachnida > Sarcoptiformes > Acaridae > Tyrophagus > Tyrophagus putrescentiae. The sequence continues at coordinate 2,092,991 of JAMZRA010000008.1, forward strand.
CTTAAAACGTCCTTCTTCCCAACTTCAACACCTTCTTCCCAACTTAAAACACCTTCTTCTCAACTTAAAACGTCCTTCTTCCCAACTTCGACACCTTCTTCCCAACTTAAAACGTCCTTCTTCCCAACTTCGACACCTTCTTCCCAACTTAAAACGTCCTTCTTCCCAACTTCGACACCTTCTTCCCAACTTAAAACGTCCTTCTTCCCAACTTCGACACCTACTTCCCAACTTAAAACGTCCTTCTTCCCAACTTAAAACACCTTCTTCTCAACTTAAAACGTCCTTCTTCCCAACTTCGACACCTTCTTCCCAACTTCAACACCTTCTTCCCAACTTAAAACGTCCTTCTTCCCAACTTAAAACCCTTCTTCTCAACTTAAAACGCTTCTCCCCACTTTACCAACACCTTCTTCCCAACTTCAACACCTTCTTCCCAACTTAAAACACCTTCTTCTCAACTTAAAACGTCCTTCTTCCCAACTTCGACACCTTCTTCCCAACTTAAAACGTCCTTCTTCCCAACTTCGACACCTTCTTCCCAACTTAAAACGTCCTTCTTCCCAACTTAAAACACCTTCTTCTCAACTTAAAACGTCCTTCTTCCCAACTTCGACACCTTCTTCCCAACTTAAAACTCCCCCCTTTTCCCCTTTTTCCCCCAAATTAAAACCCTTCGTCTAACTTAAAACGTCCTTCTTCCCAACTTCAACACCTTCTTCTCAACTTAAAACGTCCTTCTTCCCAACTTCGACACCTTCTTCCCAACTTAAAACGTCCTTCGTCTAACTTAAAACGTCCTTCTTCCCAACTTAAAACACCTTCTTCTCAACTTAAAACGTCCTTCTTCCCAACTTCGACACCTTCTTCCCAACTTAAAACGTCCTTCTTCCCAACTTCGACACCTTCTTCCCAACTTCAAAACCCTTCTTCCCAACTTAAAACACCTTCTTCTCAACTTAAAACGTCCTTCTTCCAACTTCACGTAAGCGTTTCTGCAAAAAAGTCGCGTCCCACTCACAATTTGTATCGTTGGAAAGCTTAGACAAAGTAAATGCTAACCGTTTAGCCCAGCTGATCTGGTTCTCCCGCCAGGGGGCGCTAAATTTTGATCTGATAAATATTTTATCTAATTGAAAGTAAGTATTTTCTCAAAAAAATTTATAAAATACTAAAAAGCGTACTTATTATAGAATTTTAGTTTGCTTAAATTCGTTATCTATTACAATCTATGGACCATAGTACCAAAAAATTATTTTGTAGTTTAAAACAGTTTTCTGACTGCTCCGACTACTTTAACGTTCTGTCTAATTTAAATGTCTAGCATACGTAGAGCGTGTAGATTAAGTTTTTTAAAGTACCGGAAGTAAGATCGGTTATTACTTTTTACTTCCGGTTGCATTTTGACCCGAATCTGTTTTATAAATTCCTTAGCTGCAAAACTATGATGTATAATTTTTGTTTAGCTAAAAAACGGTTAAAATTACATAAAAAGCTGTTTTAATTTTTGCTTAATAAAATTTGCGTCCCACTCCAATTTGGTATCATTAGAAAGCTAAACAAGAAATAATGATGGTCTAAACGTTTACTAGCGATCTGGTTTCTCGCCACCTAAAATTTTATCTTAATATGTTTTATAATTGTTGAAAGTAGTATTTTCTCAAAAAATACTTTTATAAATACTAAAAGACTGTACTTATTAATAGAATTTAGTTTGCTTAATTCGTATCTAATTTACAATCTATGGACCATAGTACCAAAAAATTATTTTTTGTAGTTTTAAAACAGTTTTCTGACTGCTCCGACTACTTTAACTTCTTGTTTCTTAATTTTTATAATGTTCTAGCATACGTAGAGCTTGTTTGTAGTATTTAAAGTTTTTTAAAGTAACCGGAAGTCAAAATCGGTTATCTACTTTTTACTTCGGTTGGCATTTTGACCCGAATCTGGTTTTTATTAATTCCTTAATGGCTCAAAACTATGAGTAAATTTTTTGTTTGGTTAAAAACGGTTAAAATTTAGCATAAAAAGTGCTGTCGATTTGGCATATTTTACAAAATATACCAAATTTTTAAATTTTTTTGCTTTACTTAATTTTAGCGTCCCAACGCCAACTTTGGTGTCATTAGAAAGCTAAAAGCAAGAAGTAACTGATGGCATAAACTGTTGAATACTAGCACGTCTGGGTTTTTGCCAAAAACCATAAAATAATTTTAAAATTTAACTGATGTTTTGAAAATGTGATTGACTAACTTCTAGTTATTGAACAAGAGGTGTTTGGACTAAACAACTAAGTTTATCAGTTACCTCTTGCTCTTAGCTTTCTAATGACACCAAAGTTGGCGTTGGGACGCTAAAATTAAGTAAAGCAAAAAAATTTAAAAATTTGGTATATTTTGTAAAATATGCCAAATCGACAGCACTTTTTATGCTAAATTTTAACCGTTTTTAGCCAAACAAAAAATTTACTCATAGTTTTGAGCCTTAAGGAATTGAATAAAACCAGATTCGGGTCAAAATACCAACCGGAAGTAAAAAGTAGATAACCGATCTTTGACTTCCGGTTACTTTAAAAACTTTAAATACTACAAACAAGCTCTACGTATGCTAAAACAATTATAAAAATTAAGAAACAAGAACGTTAAAGTAGTCGGAGCAGTCAGAAAACTGTTTTAAAACTACAAAAAATAATTTTTTGGTACTATGGTCCATAGATTGTAAATTAGATAACGAATTTAAGCAAACTAAAATTCTATTAATAAGTACAGCTTTCTAGTATTTTATAAAAGTATTCTTTTGAGAAAATACTTACTTTCAAATTAGATAAAATTATTTATCAGATCAAAATTTAGCGCCCCCTGGCGGGAGAACCAGATCAGCTGGGGCTAAACGGCTTAGGCCATCTTATTCCTCTTGTCCTAAGCTTTCCAACGATACCAAATTTGTGAGTGGGACGCGACTTTTTTGCAGAAACGCTTACCGTGAATGTGGATCGACTGGTGTCTACCATCTGAAGATGTAACT